>DWEI01006249.1:0-10230 GCA_018245875.1 Mysoria ambigua | reverse complement strand
TTAACAAACAATTAGTACGAATATATTCATTTTTATTTATAATATAACATCAAGTAATTCCTGAGAAGAAAACTAGACTAAGGCAGAAGACTAGCACACCCCCACCAATTTCACCAGTTACGTTTACGTTTCATTATAGAGTATGTGGTGAGCCTATTGCCATGCATCGGACACATATCCAGACTCCGAGCTGCTGTCAGAAAAGTTTTAAAATAAAGTAATTGTAGCATATGTGTTATTCTCTTTGAGCATACAATAATTTAAAACTTGGAATCATTATTATCGTTCCTATTGTCGCTAATTCAATCACAGCAGTCGCTACCTTCCTGTTGACCCCTTGGCCTGGTCGTTCCATTGGTATGGGCGGCGGTGGCTGCCACGTGGACACCGGCACTGGCGGCAGCTTCGGAGGTACTGGCTCCTTCGGCTTGTCTTCTTTAGCTTCGCCTTCACCCACTTCATGTATCATTTTAGAGTAAAAAATAAAGTATTAAACTAACATAATATGTACATATATGCAGGTATATAAACATACACATTTATTACAATTATTTACAAACACACACTCTCCAGCTCCTTCCACATCTCCACACAGACACACCACTCTCCAGGGCAAACATTTATGTTATCAAATATCCTACAGTAATCCTACAAAATAAGCACCGAGGCTATTGTACGGAAGCTCGCCGTGATAACGCCATCGACATTATTGTGTCGGCGTCATAAGCACGACCACAGCGTCACCGACAATGTCCCAGTACCATCACTCTATTACATACATCACTTTACCGTCAACCGTCTACCGTCAACCGTACGTACAAAATACAAACTTACCAATCTCTTTTTCCTCCTCTAACTCATGTACGCGCACTTCGCCTTCTCCCTCCCCCTCACCTGGCATATCCTTCATATCAAACTCCTGGAAAAAAATTACCGCCTTATTTTCGAAAGCAACCTGAACTTTATATATCCTACAACCGGAAAAGGCACAGATATTTGACATAAAATTAAACAGGTGCGTTCATTTCAAATAGGCCCGAATTATCGAGCTGACGATACAATGTCACCTCGTCATTCTTTACCTGACATGTAGCGCGTTTCCACATACTATATATACAGTGGAAAAATGATACACTAGATGTATGCAAAAAAGACTTCAAAGCGGGAAAAAAAACGGGGCATCTTACGCGGATTCTCCTGTCCAGCTCCTCTATAGTAAGATCAGTTTCGGCGACGTAGTAATTCGCTTTTGTCCCATAAATCTTGCCAAAAAACCTGCAAGCACCAAATGTTGGCTGACTTGGTACTTCGCAACCTGTCTCGGCTGACTGTTGCGGAGTCAGTTCAAACCTGTCACCTGATAGCGGCCACCGGCTCCTTTATTGCTAGCATGTTGAGAGCAATATATACAGCGTAGCACTCGCTGTCCGGCAAACCATATCCTGCCTGAAAATTGCGACCGTTCGTTTACTACAAACCCCGCATCCCCGTCATTGAAAAACAAAATGCAGGCAACTGAGTACTGAACACCATGGCATATATCACTCAAGCGGTCTATAGTTACCATAAAGTTGTCCAAAAACACTCAAAATATTATTCTCAAATAATTATCTGATATTAATGCAACTTGTAAGTACAAGACTGAATGGAGAATATAGCTTTTAGAGTATATAACTTTTGTCCCTACTCAACTTTAAACATTACTATCAACACTCGTAATTCCAACTGTGAAAAGATCGAGCGACCTCTTTAAAGTAGTAGTTGTGTTCGATCAAATCCGCGATCCGGGGCTTCAGGGAGTCCTCCTCCAAGTCAAGCTCCTGTTCCTCCTCGCCGAGGTTCTCGAGCTTCTCCGATTTGCTCGCCACCAACTAATGAAATATTGTTGTCCAGAATTTTACAATTTGAAAGCCATTTTGAACTAAATTTTTGCTTATTGATGGACTTATGGTCTTGTGGACTTATGGTCCAGCTCTTTATTATATCTATAACTGAGTATATGTTATCATGGCTGCTCACACTGCCTTCGCTGCTGCCCGTAGACGGCCAAAAATGTAAATAAGCAATTACAAAACATCCGGATTAAAGGGACGAATGTAGTAATCGTACGATTCACAAGTTTATTGTAATGTTCTACCAATAGAAATGAGATGCGCCTGTTGATATACACGGTCACAAACCCAAACTCCGTGGTATTAATCAAATTTTAAAGTAAGAAAAACCCAATAAATTTTTGCTCAACCGGGGAATTGAACTCAGAAGTTCTTTATTAAGAAGCGTGCTTGCAACCATAAGATCGACAAGGTTTCAATTTCACTTATGATTAAACTCCGCTTAATTATTATCCAGAATTTCGTCTAAATCATCTAAAGTAATTGTAATTTTTAAATAATATTAAAACGTAAACGAATATCGAAGTATTCTAATATATTAAGAAATATAATAAAATTAAAAGAACCCGAAACATCTCATCCAGTTTCTGAATGGCTGTTAGCTGAGGCGGTGATAGATAGATGTCGTTTAGCAAATCGAAGTTTGGCCGGAACTTTTCCAGCTTCACCTGCCATGAATATTGCTCAAAACTGTCCACCACGTCTGGTGGTTTCTGCGTCAAGATTTTCTGAACGACGTCAACCAGGTGGTCGTACCTGTGCGTATTTATGTTTACTTGACAGAAAAGTTAAAAGAGTTTACTAAATTCAAAATTTATCACGTTAACATTACAACCGACGAAGCGAATCAAAAATACAACGCCATTTTGTGCTAAATAAATCAATAACGAACCTATACGAATATTTTTAAAACATAGGATCACGCTTGTAATTCCCGAAAAGGTAGGCAGATGAATGTTGTATACTCCCACATTTTACCAGTTACGTTTACGTCCCATTATGGAACAGGTGGTCAGGGTATTGCCATACGCTGCGTACATTTCTAGACCCCAAGCTAGTACTAGAGAATCTATTAAAAAAATTTAGCAGTGCCCGATCCGGAAATCAAACCCTCCCGATAGCAGACGCACTTGCAACTAACACGACCAACGACGCAGTCGCAAATATGTTTAGCCATAAAAATGTACTAATTTGCATATAACAATAATAACAGTTCTTTGAACTACAGATATGTCACATTGATAATATAAGTTAACAAGATTAAAGAAATTTCTGAGCAATGCTTACATTGAATCTCCTGTCGCGCCACTTTGCTGTTTAAGATAGTTTTTTGCAAGGATCAAATCATTATTCAGCTCAGGCATTACATTGTCTGTAGCTGCTATAATATCTGGTTCTAATAAAAATGTTTGCGACATTTTGCGTTTTTGTGTTATTCAATATTTATGTTTGATACCTTTGTTTAATTGACAGCTTTTTTGAAGTTAAATGTTTTAAATCGTATTGGAGCCTTTTTGAGTCAATTCGTAACTTTCAGTTTGAATTTCTAAGGCACGATAAATATTATATTATTGCACACCTACTAATATTAAAAGATTTTCTATGGTCACTGTCATAAAGTATAAATGACATTGTCAAATGTCAATAGGACTACAAAACAAAATACATATTTTTATTCGTTAATTTTACGTAATTTTTTTGACATTTCAGTTTATACAATCATAATTATTTGTGAGAATTTTCGGATTGACCAATTAGACATGATTAAGTGAAATAAAATACCAACAATTAATATAACCTCGAAAGCAAAACAAATTAGAACACTATGGCTGCAAAATTTGACGCGGCCGCTTATAACTTCCGCAAGAAATGTCCGTACGTAAATAAAAATCTCCTGAGATGGTTCCCAGGGCACATGAACAAGGGTCTCAAGCAGATGCAACGGAACCTAAAGTCGGTGGATTGTGTGATTGAAGTACACGACGCTAGGATACCCTTCACTGGCCGCAACCCTATCTTCACAGAGACCTTGACTGGAGCAAAGCCTCACATTCTAGTGTTAAATAAAAGAGACTTGACCATACAGTCATTAATACCCAGAATAAAGGATCAGTTGAAAGAGGAGCAGAATATAGAAAATGTAGTATACACAAATTGCAAAAACGAACATTGTAGAGGGTTAAAATCTCTCAAGCCGATAATGGTAGATATTATTAAGAGTTCAAACAGGTGGATATTTTTTTTGGACTTGCTATTTTTTTAACATACTAGACTGTATCACACTTACAAGCCAGTGAGATCATAGCCAAATAAAATAAAATTAACAAAAAAAAACTATTAATAAAATTGGCAGATTAAAAATATTATAAAATAAGACTTCTATATTATAAAATTGACCCTTTAAAATATTTTCTATTATTTTGCAGATATAACAGAAGTGAAGAAAAAGATTACAATGTTATGATTATAGGTGTGCCCAATGTAGGAAAATCATCATTGATAAATATGTTGCGAAGCACTAACATGAGGATTAGGCATGCCCTCCCCGTCGGTGCAGTTGCTGGTGTCACAAGAAGTCTAATGACCAAGATGCGGATTAACAACAATCCAGATATTTTCATGTTTGATACTCCTGGTTTGTTTGGTCACTATACTTTTATAAACATCAATTGGAATTATTGTTCCAACCAACACCTGGTCACAGCTAAGCCAAGAAATTATCATAACTTATTGTCAGCCTATTGCCATACACTAAGCACTTATTCTGACTGAGCTGTTACTAAAACATCTCAGTTAGAAAATCCGAGAGTGCCCAATCTGGGATTTCATCCCAAAAGCTCTAGTTTGACAGCAGCAGTTGCAACCAACACACCCAATGAGATAGTCAACTAACATTTTGACTGGCCCGTTGGTGCAGAGCTTAGTGAACTTGACTGTTGTGTCATGGATTGTGGGTTCGATTCCCACCCAGAATAAATATGTGTGTGATGAACACAAGTATTTGTTTTGTCTGGGTGTAAAAAAAATTCTACTTAAGAATATACTTATATGTATATAAATGTAGTTTATCAACCGCCTGGTTACTATACAACAAGCTCTGTTGACACTTCGGGATCAGATAGCTGTGTGTGAGGATGTCCCAAGATATTATTGTTATATTATTATTTATTTGTATTTATATAAAAATGTTATTTTAAGGAATACTAGAACCGTCAGTAACAAACATAGAAATGGGATTAAAACTGGCACTCTGTGCATCATTGCAAGACCATCTTGTAGGCGAGGAGATTATAGCTGACTATCTGTTGTACTGGCTCAACAGCCATGGCAACTTCAAATATGTGGAGTATGTTGGCTTAAATGAACCTTGCGATGATATCAATAAAGTAAGTTGACTTAATATAAAATAACTTTAACTAGTGGTTGCCTAGAGGTTGAAATTTGACCATAATTCACTTATACTTTTTAATGTTAAGGTTCTTGTTAGAGAATATGAAACTACATACAACAAAACAAAAAAATGAGGACTATAAAAAATAAACTTTTTGAATTGAATATATTATTGACTGCCTCATTGGTCATGTTGGTTGCATGTGCAATTGCCTGTCGAGGGTTCCCGGGTTCGATTCCTTGGTTGGGCACTATTAAAATTTTCTAATTTGGATTTTCTATTAGTAGTTCGGAAACTAGATATATGCCCCATGCATGGCAATAGGCTCACCACCTATTCCATAGTGGGATGTAAACGTAACTGGTGAATCGTGGGAATATTCTACATTCCTCTGCCTACCCCTTCGGGGATTACAAGCGTGAAGTTACGTTATTATTTTTACAAATACATTATGTATCATCATCGTTAGCGCCTATTTCAATCCACTGCTGGACATAGGCCTCTCCGAGCTATGTATTCAAATAGGTACACACCTATACTTGACACAATAATAGTTTCTGTTCAATTACCATGTGTGCGGGTGTGTGGTTTGGCAAAAAAATAATGTAAACTAATAGTATTATTTTAAAATAGACAAATAACGTTTGGCATGTTATGTACTCGTGCTCACGTGAGTTAATACGATCATCTGTTTTATGTGATATTACAACTTGAAAATCTGAAAAAAAAATTGTTTTCAGGTGCTTATCGCGGGTGCAATTAAATTCAATAGAATAAGAAAAACTCGTGATTTCGACGGAACAGTGAGAGACGTGCCAGACCTCATTGAAGTTGCGCGGACGTTTATTAAGGCGTTCCGAACCGGAGAGCTTGGGAAGGCCTTACTGGACATCGAGCTGTTGAGGAAACAGGAGAAAGCGAGGAAAGAAGAATTGATGGCGTAGGTTAAGAAAAGAATCATTTAATAAATATTATACTGCCAAGACCTTTAACGATAGCCCCGGATGAAGTTTAACTTTTAAATAGATACAGTTTGAAATTATTTGAAACAAGATTGAATATGTTTCGTGGTTTGGACATAAGACGAAAATATTAATAGTGTTTTGAATATTGGAAGTATGATTTGTTCAAATTTGTAACTTCCCTGATCCCTTTAAATATTTTTTTATTGGCCTGAGCTTTGGGCATTATTCTATCCATAATTTTTTTAGATTATTTTTTCCAAAGATGCAGTACCTAATGTTTTATTATAGTGGACTGTAAATATTGTGATTGGTATAAATATTAGAGATGTAATTATAATTTGTAAGAATGCGAATAAAATTAGACATTGTATAATTTTGACGTTTTATTTTTATAAAACAAAACATGTTTTTTTGAAACATACGTTTTCTACCTGAAAGTCTCCCAAAAAATTGTTTCAAATCTTAGTTTAACGTCACCAAGTTCTAGCGCTTGGTTTTACTTATCCCAAAACACATGCTGGAATAGTTGTCGGATCTGTAACAAATCGTTTATAACGTGAAAAGAAACAATTGTCATGACATTTATAAATAGACATTCTTTAACCCCTCAAAAAATGTGTCCGATAATAGTATTTCTATCACAACTAGAACAGTGCCCTATCAATTAGATGAGAGATGATTCACTCGAAATTGCAAAATTTCAGAAAATCTGTAGAGCTAGGTATAGGAATAAGGAGAACGGAGGATTGAAAACAATAAAAAAGGATTACCTATCATATGTCAAAACGACATTATTATTACGTCAAACGCTAAATGCCACCAGAATTATTAGTCAATGGATATAAATAACTAAAATCAAGATATAAATTTGAAATAGTGGCTATGATTTTAATCATTTGAGAAATAGGGATGGTAGCTGCCGTCCATTTAACAATGAACCCTTTCGACCTTTTACAGGCTTTTGTGAACTCTATTCACGAGTACTGGTGGCTTTTAAACATCGCAACCGACTGCTACCCCATCATTAAAATGTCCAAATTACATACGTCTTAGTCGGAATAATAGGAAGTGGACAATCATGATTTCGATAGAAATAATTAAAGTGTTCGTTAAAACTTTTGCATCGATGTTAAATTTCCGTAGCAGAAGCGAGGTGGCTCTGTCGACCATAGCCGAAAAGACAGCTCAATTGTCTAAAAGCTCACCAGCATTGAGTAACACTACAGTTGTAACCGTTTCCACAACATCATTGGCAAATGAGCCGTCGTGTACATCCAGTTGGGTGACAGACGACACGCTCAGCATGATAACCACGCCCTGGACCACTGAGTCCTGGATTACTGACGAGTCATGTGAAGATGTAGCGTGGAAACAAAACGAAGAATCAGATACAGCCCCGCAAACGTCAACATCTTATGGTGTTTCAACGTTGTTCGACTCGTTAAGCCAAACAACATTGACATTATGCAGTTTACAGGAAATCGAAGCGGATAGCCACAGTATTCATCCTCTGAACAACAAAGATACGTCGGAACTGTCCAGTACGTTTAGCTCGTGGACATTAGAATCGTTTACGAGCTCAGGTTGGCTCTCTGACGTAAGCTCTAAACTTGTGAGGGTTAATTACCCGTGGAGTCCGTACACCGAAAGTAGCTACACAGATTCATATCCCAGCAGTTTGCTGACGAAGAGTCGATTCAGTATTCCGTCAAGTATGACGCCTAATATGGAGTTCGAATATTTGACTGGCCTAGACCTAACTAACGAAGATTATTCAGTCTTAGTGACTTGAAGGAAGATAAAAAAACTAAGTACCTTTTTATAATTTGTATTTATCTCAAGGAACGGAAAATAAAAACATTTATACAGCATTGTAGCGTTTAATTTGAACCAAATCGCAATGTTTTTGCTATATACAGTATACTTAATACTTTTTAGACTAAATAATAAAATATAGCTATTAAAGACATGCAAGAGATATAGTAAAATAACAGCGTAACGGATACAACAAACCATATGGAATAATAAAATTTGACTTTGAACGTCAATGATTTCCATACAATCACCAACTATACAGAACAGCGACCTCATTAAGTAGTATAATGTGTATAATACGAAAACACGTCCAACTTTAGGTATTATATTCCTTGGCCAAAGATCACTATACTTAACATATTACACTCAATATATTACGTATATAAATGTACGTGTACCTATATTTCTATGACAACACACAGTACTGAAATGATACCTTGGACACCGATAAAATTAGAACAAATAAACGCATAATCGCGCCCTCTAGGTTTCCAATATGCTTGTTTACGAATTCAAGATGATAGCACATTATATCATTGTCATATATACACGATGCAAAAACATTTTATTATTATTAATCTAATACAAGTTGTTTTACAGACTAAATCGGAGGTCAATCTGACTTTATAAACATGAATGTTTTTTAAGCTAACAGTCTCGACAATGTTTTTTAGAATTTTTCCTTACTGCGTTCCTCGTTTTTGATGCTGTTTGACCGGTCTTACCGGAAAAAAAACTACTTAAAAATACAGGTTTTAAAAGCCTCCCATTGCCATAACTTCATTAGTTTATGGCCGATTACTACTTAGCCAAATCAAAGTAGCTTTTTGAATGTGCTTTACTAGTCGCATGCAAGTTTATCCGCTACATACATTTGATGAGAGGTATCTTTTTCGATTTCGAACAAATCAATATGCACAGACAAGAATATTAAACAGCGGACTCGTATACAATATATTTTATGTATGTATATAATATATAGGATATCGTTCAAAAACTTGTGGTTTGAAAAAAATAGTATATTTCATTAATTCTTAAACTTATTGCTTAGGAACATTGCACAGCCCGATGACGGCCTGGTAATACTTGGGCTCGCTGATGCTGTCCACCAGGAAAGTACCCAGATCGCATTTAGAAATGGCTCGGCCCGGTGACTTCTCAGGATTGACTTCCACGATGACTTCGCGGCTGGGGTCATCTGGAAAGAAATCAAATGCTAATTTTGCCGTTTGCTTGACGAGTAAAAGAAATTTCAAACAGCCGAGATTTTTTTCATTATCAATTTCGCAACACCTAGTTTTGGATTACGAAAGAACTCGGTCTATTTTTTTTATTAATGAGGAACTTTCAATTCTTCATGTAAATGTATCGAGTAATAGTTTGATAAATCTTGTGACTTAATATTTGCACTTTGTTATTATTTCATCATGTCTGATCCATTACCGAGTAAGCAGATAGCACCAAGAGCTATTATAACTTTCCTTTTTGACAATTACGGACAGATTCACGCGCAGACTCACCAGAAATGTGTGGAGGCCAGACGGAGACCCAATTGAGACCACTTTCCTTTAAAATCTGATGCATTCGTTGGTGGTCCTTTGTAATATCAATGAACCTAGGGGGCACTTTCTCGGGCTCGTAGAATAGGAACGCGGATATGCAAACTGAAACAGGTTTCACATTTTTCGCCCTCATGGCATCCACGATATGTTTCAGTCCTTCGGACATGTCCGAAGTTGGATCTAGGCTGTTTCTGGTACCAAGGACGACCACCACACCATCTGTGCCTTCGACCGCATTCGTGACGGAATCCGGTTCGAGTACATCCCCTTTGAAAATTTCAACCTTGTCTTTAAGTTCTTCGGGAACCTTCGATGGATCTCGCACGAAGGCTCGTACATCTAGACCTGAGTAAAAAGATGATATTAAACTTTTATTAAATAAACATTACAATATACATGCTTATACTTCATATCTATTCGATCTGGTCGACCCAGTTTCTAAGTTTAGGGCATTGATCCGCTAGAGAAGCGAATGGCTATGAATTAAACGTAAAATCACGCCTGTAATCCCTGAGACGAAAGAGGAATGTAATATATACTAGTCACAAAAATTAAGGGATATAAAAAAAATTCCAAATTTTTGGGTGATTTTCAACAAGCTGTAA
>DWEI01006248.1:0-10230 GCA_018245875.1 Mysoria ambigua | reverse complement strand
CAAACAAACAAACAAACAAACAAACAAACAAACAAACAAACAAACAAACAAACAAACAAACAAACTCTTCAGCTTTATATATTAGTATAGATATTCACACATTTTATTCGAATTCGAAATTCAATTATTTCGCGAAAGTGTTTGAATAAGTGGCACCATTTATAAATGTTGCGTTTGGTTCTTGTCTGCGTTTCTAAGCACGATTTCAGTAGGTTAGTCTAATAGGTATTAAATACCCACAAATTTTTTACACTCCTTCACCTCATGTAACACAATATAAATTAACACTTCTTGGATATCAAGCTTCATTATTCAGCAGAAATAATGAATTGTATGTATCATATCGCAGACTTATACTTATCTGATGAAAAAAAGTCTGGAAAACACGAGCGTACGGGACGAAGCAGCTTACGTCATAGATCCGGCTTAAGCTTTCAGAGGGTCATGGGATTGCTTGCAAATGTGAACCTGAAAGTTTTAATAAACCTAAGCTGGATTGAACCCTAGAGACTCGTTGCATAACTATCGAGCAACTCAAATTTACGCAACTTCACGCCTGTAATCCCCGAAGGGGTAGATAGAGGAATGCAGGACATTCCCACGATTCACCGGTTACGTTTACGTCCCACTGTGGAATATGTGGTGAGCCTAATTCCATGTATCGGGCACATATATGGGCACATATACACACACACCGAACCAGTATGTACTACAAAATCTAAATTATGAAATTTTGTAATGTCCAACCCGTGAAGCGAATCCTGGACCTCCCGATCAACAGTCGCATCCGCAACCAGCACGACCAACGAGGCAGTCAAATTTAACACTATTAAACCACCTGGTAAAAATGTTTTTATTTAATATGATTGTTTGCACGTTTAATGATGTTTGTACTCGTGTATGTCTGCCTCACGTCACGGTGTTCTAATGGACTATAAATTATTTCAACAACGCTCATCAGGAGAGCTTTGCAAACGTTTAAATAAAATAAGAATCCAACATTTTCAGAGTGGATTTGCGATTGTTTTATGTATGACTTCTTCAGTTCTTCAATCCTCGATCCTCCTCCTTCACCGATCGACAATCGCCTATTAATTTGGAGAACGTGGTAGGTAGTTACTGAAACATTATGGTTTTAAGAATTGAGTTTAAGGCTTTAAAGCTGTTCACGAAATAGCAGTTCCGAATCCCGTCCAGGCGAAATGATATTGTGAAAAGCATTAATATTTGTCCGATTTCAAAACTATGTCAATATTTATGTAGTTTATAAGCCATCGAATATAATATTTTTCTGTGGTAAGAAAACATAATTATATTTCAATTATGGTGATGCATTTCAAACGTTGATCGGAAATACAGAACAACACTCTTCCTTCCGACCATGTTCACTCCGAGTTCCATAACATTCAATCTAGGTTGTGCAGGCCATTACAAACTTTAAAACGATTGTATTACTAAAGAAAGTCGAGCGCACGGATTCAATAAATAGAGATATTCAGATCATTGTGTTGAGAGTTGCCTGTGAACGATGTATTGTTCAATGGAAACAAAGATAAGTGTATTATGTTAGATGCATAAATGCTGCCAACTAAGGTAGTATTTATTATCTTGGCAATACTTGATAGGTGAATTGATGAGCGAAATTGCAAATCCATAAAATTAATGAGATCTATAAATAACATAGTTTCTATTACATTAACAACATGAAATAAGCAATGAATGAATGAATGAAATAAGTAAAGAACAATACCAGGATGCTAAAGGCCAGTACGCCGCTAAATAATATCAAAGAAAACACTACACTAGTAGGTATTAATCACATAAAATATAATAAATTATGCTTTATTCATGCGACTAATTCTAAAAGTTTTAGCCCTTTTAGATTCTTAAGGGCATATTTTTAAGATAATTATCAGGCTCGTTTTATAATTGAACATTTGCTATTGAATCACCGTGCAAGCACCGCAGGGCCACGGACGCGTGGAGCGCCCCAGCCGTGACACGAATACCTAGTTATTGCGCCGGTATCAATCAATTTGTGTCCGAAGCCCTCACATCGAACTACAAACCGTGGTCGGTGCCAAATTCTGACACCGCAGTACCTGCTCCAAGAGGTTTTATATTACAATGTTTGAAACGTTACAAAATGTAAAACTTTACCAAATTAGCCAAAATTTTCCCAAATTGTACTACGTAGGTACTTTCGATGGCTTTTTTGAAAAATAGATGTAACAGTGAACTTTTCAGTTGTTACTTCATAAATCAGGGAATTCCATGCAATTTATAATCCCCTAATTTACTTTAAAATATAAGGTAACCATGACTTCGTTGCTCATTTTTGTGGCTCGTAATCTGGATTTGCGGCCGGTGTATGGCAATAGGCTCACCACCTATTCCATAGTGGGACGTAAACGTAACCGGTGAGACGTGGGAGTGTTCTACATTCCTTTGCCTATTTCTTTGATGATTGTTTATTTTACCCTGTACGAGGTGAGTTTTTAAAATCCCTTGCTATCACTTGCCCACGTCATATAAAAACCTTTGTGTAAAATTTCATAATTTCCTATTGGTTTTGGTTACGTTGATTACTCAATCTTGCAGTCAACTTTTGTTCTAACTTCTGCTATAAATGACTATAAATAGATTTTACGGAGTTTAGTTAAAAGCCATTACTTACTATAGTTATGAAGTAGGTATACTAAAATAAATGATGGTACGAGTAGATACATCTAAAGACAATTCTAGATATATATTAACATTAAAAGCATTACCTACAAGCCATATTGTAATATTTCGTGAACTTTCAAACTACGAATCATTAAAATTAGCAGTTACATCATGTATATCTTTAATTCCATGTTCTAGCGCCAATCGATCAGCCAGCACGTAACGGCCAGTGATCTCGACTCCGCTCCATTTAAACCACTTTCCGGAGTTGGTTCCGTTCGTTCGCGTTCCACTTGCAGTTTCCCAGTGCGACCGAAGTGCACTCAGTCGGTGCACGCTCTGTACAGCTTAGGGCGGCGACGTGACGTGAGCTAGGATTTAGGAGCGCTACGTTTATCGTCTCTACTACCTACACGCTACAATTGCTCAATGTAATTTTACAATATTCGCATTTCTTATTTCAAATGGTGATATCAATAGCTAGTTAGACTGATGCAGCATTACTAGATCAAGGTCTACTGCAAAATAGAACAAATTACATTGCTGGACTTGCAACGAAAAAGTACAGTGGAAAATCACGTTAGTCCCGCGGCTATGTTAATCACAAATGTAGATGTTATGTGATTACACGTGCAACGATAAATGTATTATTTACCTACAAATTATGTAATGTGTATTAAACACATATTTAATACACATGTATTATTAACTAGTTCGTAATTGTAATAATGATTCAGTATAGCTATCGACGATTTTGTTACATTGCTGGGGCTCAGGTTGCTTCTTATAATGACAAGATCAAAGTAATCCTATGTTATATTTATCTGATTCACACGATTAGTCATCAGACTAACGATTAATTTCTTATATGAATTGAGTTGGCTGCCTGCTTGGTCATAATAATTGCAAACGTGACCGCCGAAGTGAAGTCAAGAGTTCAAATCCTAGGTAGGGCACTATTGGATATTTCTAATTTAGATTTTCTAGTAGTGGCTTGGAGGCTAGAAATGTGCCCGATGTATAGCTATGGGCTCACTTTTTCCATAGTGGAACGTTCATGTAACGTATAAAAACTGGAAGTGTACTATATTACGTGGATTACGGCCATGATGTTACTTTATATGAATTTGCAATTGAAATCTTGTAGCAACTATTTCTATTCGTTGTAAAGAGGTGTTTAGTCCTGGTGCACCTATCGGAGGATTAATATTCATTCGAGGTAGGCGAGGTAAGCCTATTTGCATAAGTATTTTGTTATAAAGTCAACATTAAATATCGTATGACAATCCGTTAAATCAACATCATCATCATTATTATCAGCCTATCCCTAAGCACATTGCAACTTACACATAGTCCCATAAAGGATAATCAAAATTCTCTTAGTTAAACACTTTCAAACGGTGAAGCTTCGACCACAACAGAATCAAACAGCTTTAGCTGGAAATTTGTAAACAAATAATAAAATAACATTTCGTTCAATAATAAAATTACATTACGCACCTAACATATTATAGGTTTCAATTTAGGTAATCATTCAGGTAACAATTCAGGTAACGATTTTCCATTGAATGATCACCTAAACGATATATAGCAGCAAGATACCCAATATATTATATATTGCTTGGTATTGAAATTTTACGCTTTACAAATGCTCATCACGTCGCATTCGAAGTTTGAATTTCGTCAAGGCTTCGAATTATCTTCCTTCCGTCTTTCGTAGTTTCTCGGGAATATTTGAATGTTATAAATGAAAATTTAGCTTGAAGCATTAGTATCGATTTTGAGTGTAATTGATTTCATACATTGATGTTTAACAATCGAGAATTATTAGATACAAATCCTTAAAATATTTTTTTTTGTGTGAATAGACTTAAATGACAAAATGGTAACTAACCCCCAATTGTTAGTAACCCTGGCTGCTAAGCCGGGGTTTGTTATAAATTATATAAACACAAATATTTCACATCCAAGCGCAATAAAAGTGTAGTGGCAAGCGATTCCTCCTACAGTAATATGAGAGCGTGCGCGCCTTACATGAAAACGCTGAACACGCATAACACCACAAGCTCCGAGTATTGTAAACAAGACTACATTTTGTATGGCCAATAAGAAGACGCATCCTAAAACACGCTAACGAAGTTCCGTATAATCATAATATATGTAGAAATAATCCGAAATTAACATCAGGACCGCGGTCCCCAGGCAGCGACATCGCCTGGCCCGAGATCTACCCTTTTCCTCCACAAAAGTATAAAGTGCTCGTAATATTCATATATCGTGTAGGTTTTCATCGGTTTCTAGCGCAGGCTCTGCTTAATTTGTAATCGCTTAGCAGTTGTTTGATGTCACAAATACGTGTAAATATAATTTTCTTTATATTAAAAATAATGGCAAACAGGCAGATAGCTCACTCATACTAAATGGTCACTGTCATCGTTGGTCACTAGGTCACTGTATAAACGTTGCAACATCAAGGTGGTTGCCAAGGCGTTGCCCGCATTGAAGGAAATGTTAATATTAATGTTTTCTCACGAACTTCGAATAAGTATGATAAAATTCTATAGCAAACAATGTAATGGTAAAATTAATCAACGAATATTGAACGCTATTTTACGCTATCAATGTGCATTCATGAGACCGACGCGAGAGATGTACGAAAGCTTTATGTATAGTTAATCCGTTTACACTTTTATCATCTGTGATGACTTATTCCCTACTGGTAAATACAACCATCATTACAATAAACCTTTAACTATTGAACAAGAGGTGGCTTCGCAGATACTACATCCATCATCGAAATTTAAGTCACGAAATCTTGCAGTTGTAGTCAGCTATGGTCAAACACAATTTTCAAAGCAGAATACTATAATTCAACTCATATTTCGCACAAGGTTTTGAAAACCCGGCTTATATACTCAAGACATTATGATATTAATATTATTATATTACAGAGAATCCCTAATGCAAAATGTAAGAAAAAACAATTGATTTTTTTGGAATTTATTTAGTCTTAAATTACTTGAGAGGTGCAAATTAAATCCTCGAAGGATACAACATCTGAAACAAAAACAAACATTGTTGTAATATAATGGTATCATCAATTCAACATCAATGTTAAACGAAAATAAATCAGTCAAATTTCATCCACATATAATTCAGGTTTCAAATGTCTAAAACATCATTCTAAAGCAATTACTGAACTAACATAGAACAAGGGGTTGCATATTTCTAGAAAATTGTAGTGTTCTATACTGTACTCATTTGCTAAAATTCAAGAAATCTGCATACACTATGAATGACACATTTATTACTAATATATGAAATTTGCTAAAATGTCTAATACAAAGACAAATTAAAGAAAACACATGAACAAATCAGCAAGCAACCATTAGCACTCACCACACGTATCCTGTGTCCCATGGCGTGCGCTGGCAGGTTGGACTTGAAGCGAGCTCGCACGGAGCCCGAGTTGCCATGGGGACGGGTCACCTTGCCCCAGATTGCTCGCAGCTTTGTTTTCTTACCACGGGGTCCACCTGTAAGGAGAAATATAAGTTTAATACAGACTCTTTATTTCATAAATTTTAATGCAGTTGAAACAACAGACCATGTTAATTTTATCTGAATATTTTTGTATTATTTCTAACTGTGTGATACCAAACAAAACTCTTAACATTAAATTAGCCATAGATAGTGATAAATATTTGTGACAGATGCAAACATTAGCTCTGTATGTCACAAGTATCACCTTTTTTATATTAAAAGACATGGCAAACAGGCAGACAGCCTAAATGATGATCACTGGTCACCGACACCTATGGATTTTTCATCACTTGGAATTAAGGTACTTATTATGACTACATTTGAATAATATATGATATAGCATATCTTTAACATATCCTTTTTATAATTAGTCAACTATGTGTAATAAAGTTGTCCTAAGATACTTAAAAAAACATCAGACATGTAATTCCCAAAGTAGGCAGAGGACTCTAGTACAATGTCCCATTTCACAAATTGTTTATATCTCATAATGGAATCACTAGTTAGTGAGCCATACATTGGAGACATATTGACACTGAGCAACTACTAGAAAATCCAAGTTAGAAAATTCCAATCATATCCAACCCAATGACATAATACAATATTATAATTACATATTACAATACTATTTAAGAGATAAAGACATACCAGCAATAGGTGTCCTCTTCTTAGCTCTATACACAAACACACACTTCTTGCCTGTATAGAAGACAGCGTCGTCACGGCCGCGGGCGCCTTCAATCTGCAAATAACAAGAAAACAGTCACACTACAAAAGTTTAATTTTCGACATTCAATTTGGAATGTTTCGTGATCAGTTACAAAATTTTGTCCACATAACAGTTCAGGTTTCAAATGTCATAAGCATCATTTAGAAATCGTCCTCCACATAAAATCCATTACATGCAATTACACATTAGTTTGATGTGTAAATGTTTACTGTTAAATACTGTATTTGTATGTATTATGGTAGTACATTAGCTGCCCTCGATACTTAACAACACTTGGGAACTAGTTGCAATGAAATGAAAAGTGCACACTTTAGTATTTGACTGTTATGAATTTCAATTGAAATCAAATTCTTCAATGCAATTAAATAAGTAACTTCTATATGTTATATGTTGTCTTACTAATAATGCATGCCTGTGCCTGTCATAAATACACGTAACATTATACTAACTCTCAAGAGCATAGTCTCCAGTTTTAAATTTAAGTATCCCACTGAACAGAACTGAAACTTATATCAATGTCCAATCTATATGCATTTAAAATATAACTTATTCAATCTGTGGAAGAAAACATAAGAAAAATACACATCTTAGTCTTCCACAATGTTCTCTTATTGTATGTGTATCCTACTAAAATGCACTTGGGCAAAGCAGCAGATTATAGACTAAAACCTTCTTACTATAAGAAAATGCTATATGCAATCCAACAGTAGAATAAAAAAGTAAGAACTGTAGGTGTTTAATGAAAGACTGCACCCCTCTAACTGGATAAGAAGTGGCCATGAACACGTGAATCGAGTATGTTTTATATCACTACTGAATCTACTGGCACTTGTATTAAGGTATGCTTTAGAGGTTATGTCAAAAACAATTTATCTATTAATATACAAACCTTCAAAAGCGCCGTATTTTCATGTTGATTACGAAGACCGCGCTTATATCCTGTGAACACAGCTTTGGCATATAGTCTGCCATGACGGGGCTTGGATGACACCTTTCTGATAGTCTTCACTACTTCTGTAGCAGGCACCGCAGGTGCAGCTTTCGCTACTTTCTCTTTGGGCGCCTTAGTTTTTGGCGCTTTCGCCTTGGGGGCTGTCGACGGCGTGTCAGCCATTCCTAAAAATACCAGAACTTTTAAGAGACCACAAACTGTCAAGAGGTTATGTTGACATCCATACTCTTCAATCTCTTTACATCTTCATCAAATGCAATCATTTAACATTTTATCAAACAAAATTGGATTTTGTAACATTATTGTGATCAAGCAATAAATATATTTTCTTCACAAATAACAAAATATCAACAAAAATTTGCAATATATTAACACTAACCGGACACTGTTTTGTAGAAGTGAAAGAAAGAACGTCTGTATTGCCAGATGGCACTACTTAGCGACACCAAACTTTTATTAAAACTAAAAAATTACAATAGTTATAAAAATATTTTTAATGTTTTTGCTTTTACGAAATATAAAAGTTAAATTTAATTTCAATCGTATCATTTAAAAATATCAACGTTGAGAACATCTGACATCTAAAAGTTAGAATCCTGATTTAATGTCAAAAAATTGATGTCATCAAAATATAATATTATGTTTTTATTATACTTCTATATTATATGAACTCAATTATAGTAATCACAATAGATGTTACTTTAAGTAACAAAAGCTTTGTGGTTTAAGAATTTGAATGTGTTTAAAACATTTAACCAGTAATTTATATGTACCGTTAATGTATTTACATTTCACGTAAATATTCCAAAACATTACACACATATAGTACAATAAATTCACAATAAGAACTATATGTATAACAGTTTAAAAATACCATTGTTGTCAGACATGACAGTTAGTATTATTTATCTAGACTGATTTCATTAGTACTGATTTGGACCAATCAGAACAGACCACGAAAAGAGATGAAGGAAAGATGGATTGTGGCTCTGTCAAATAAATTAGTTTATATTGAAACTGAATTACTTTAATTCGCGATAAGAACTGTTGTAACATAATTATTTATTAATAATGGATAATTTAATGAATATTAATTGGAATAAACTCATGCCATGCCTTGTTTTATTAGTGCTAGAAGTAGTATTGGAATGTAAGTGTTTTTGGTTTTTAGTTTTAATGTGTTTTCTGAATGGGTTTGATGATAAAAAATATTATTTTGGTTCAGTTTCAGAATGCGCGACGCCAGCGGAGGTTAACAAGCACCTGGAGCTAGGTCGGGACTTCTTGGCGCGAGGACAACTATCTGATGCTTTGACGCATTATCACGCGGCGGTCGGTGAGTTACCACTTCACTAGTATGATTTATGGACTTATTAACTGAATTTTATATCATATGCCCCATGTCATACATATCTTATACCGTATAAATAGTTTCAATTTCTTATGACAAATGCTTGACCATTTCCATTAATAAAATGAGTTATTGAAAACATCAAAGCTGGTATTTATAGAGTCGGTAAGATTAATGTGTATTAGAATCCAATGGATTAAATTCACGATATGATGTGCCGGCCAAGTGTGCTTACAAACCTAGATGTACATACACACACAATAGAAAACTTTGTGTTGTGTAGGTTTCCTCAAAACATTTTCATTCGACATTATTACAAGTGGCATTTTAACTTATTTTCATGATTCTGAAATGAAACCTATTCCCACCAAGGGTATAATAAGTGTTAACAATTTGAATATGTTACTTGTTATTCCTTTAAAAAAGCATTTGTTTGTTCATTACAAGAATGCAATTCTTTGTATGTTTCATCATAAAAAACTGATAAGAAATTTCATCACATAACATAATTGAAATATTATCTTTACATGTAATAAATATGTACATTATACATTTCTTTGTTACTTGATTACTTGTATATGATAGCTGGTAAAGTTTGTGATGTGTGTTTATGTATTTTACTTAGATTTGTATTATAATTATCACTTTGCTCGACTATTTTTATATTGCTCAGTAAGCACAGGTGCCTAAATTTTAATTACATATCAATGTTCACTTTCTAAATGAAAGTTTATTGAATTTTAAGTTGCTCAATATAAATTACAGTGTACGGTGTAATTATATAATACATGTAATATGTTTGATTAAATACAGGTTTGTTTATGATATCTCTTAGTGTCTAGCAAACCAGTCTTCATGAATTTATTTGTAAACTAGCGACCCGCCCCGGCTTTGCACGGATGCACAGCCGATACTAAATATATCTCTATTAGAACTAACTAAAGGACCGCCCGCAAAGCGGCTAACTAAGTCTTGCTCCCGGCAAAA
>DWEI01006247.1:0-10231 GCA_018245875.1 Mysoria ambigua | reverse complement strand
TTGAAATTCTAATAATTAGCAACTCTATATTATTACGATAACTGTATATAAAACTACAAAGGAATAAATTCAAACATCGAAAGGGTTACCGATGTTTGTATGGCACAGGAGTCACCAAAGTCAACGGAGCAATTTTGTTTTGTTTAACTTGACCTTGTTATGTTATGACTACCGTGTACTCCCATCCTCGTCCTGGGTTAACTAGAAGAGAATGACTGAAGTATATTCTTAAAAAAACGTAACTTCACGCCTGTAATCCCCGAAAGGGTAGACAGATATATCCTTATAAGGTAGGTATATCCTTCATAAATTAACAATAAAGCATATATGTATATATAAAAATGTTGTGATGCTAATGATAACAGCTATTTGAACGTGGTGCAAGTATTTATATTCGTTTTCTTCGTGAACAATATGTAACGTCACTGGTGTTCAGTGGCCGACTGGACCAAAGTGTCCCGTCATCTAGCGCTCAAGCAATTGACAAATGACTTTTGGTCATGATTTTAATTTGTGTGCCTTTAAGGCATGCATTATCATTTCAGTCGTATTTGCATTAAAGTATTTTAGTGGGTTGATTTTTTCTAGAAAGTTTTATAGAAATATATTAGGTATTTTGAATTTATGTGAATATTAAAATGATAATTGTTACTGTTGTTCGAATGTCACTTACAGTACTATGTTAACTGCAATATGTGATATATATTTCTAATGTAATGTACTGTTATATGTAACATCACGAATATCGCAACATATAGAACTGTACCACTTAATTGAATTGAGTTGAATTTCAAACTTTACTCGAAAATGTATTTTTCTTCGGCTTCTTTATCATAATCTCTAAATGTATCCTTCTAAAAATCTGAGCTCTGCTGAATATTTGAATATAGTCGTTACCAGATCACGATTTAGTTACTGAAACATTTTATAATTTGTTTTTATTCTCATTCAACAATTTCATGGCCGTCGGCTAGTAATTGGTACTGTCTGAATTTTGCTTGCAATGCTTTGTAAACTGACCAGTGATATATATTCCCGGCGGTCTGCGCTGTCCGCAGTGCGCCGTCATCTTGAGCTGAGCTGGGTGATTAATGACGCCACTAAGATTCTAAGCTTTTATCTTGCGCTGGATCTACAATTCTTTCGTAATTCGCGAAACTTTACAATCCATTAGTGACATAGAAAAATAATTACAAGAATTTGAATGCTGTAATAAATATATATGAATAATATGTTAGTCAGATTCAAACAATGAAATTATATGGTTTCAATCTTCTTACTCTATAAAGAGGTCTATTTATAATGGAAGAACTATTTATCAAGTATTACATGATAAAAAAACGACGAAGCGGTTAATTATAATGATCATGATATGAACAAATCTGATAGAAGACGCCTAATTTAATAACATAGTTAAACCTTACGGTAATTATTATACCTGTACTATATTAGCAAGTATCAAACAGGGAATTTTACAAACGAAAACGTTGAACAATGATAAATGTTTTTATACCAGCCGACGCAGAAATAAATATTTATATGTAACAGCTGCTCGCGGTAATGGTTAAAATATGCCAATCTTTTTCTCTATTTGTATACAAAAAGTGTTAGTTATGAGAATTGGACGTAAAAAAGGGAATCAGAACCGAACCGCATCCCGCAGAGGTACTAATACACTCAGTTCACTATCAAGGCACGTAACGTTGTGGCTGTTACAATTAAAACTGTGCTTTGATCCTTCCAAGCTAATGAATTAAGTAAAAAACTTGAAGTTCCATAGAATTAGAATAGATTCTGACTGTAAAGTAACCGTGACCGCATGTTTACAGCGCAACCGCCATCATAACATCCATTTTGACTGCATAAACGTCAGCACCGCATTTAATTTCGCTGACGAAATACATTAACCGCATGCTCGATGCAACTACTATTACTATACAACTATTAATAAGCTTACATTGCATGTTTTCATTTCATTATTTATGTACTAATAATGTTAGGTATCTAAATAAAGGAACAAATATGAACTTAATGCCGGACGCATTGTTGAGATAAAACTTCTATAAGTGAAAAAACAACATTTTTTTTGTTTGCGTCTTACTTCGACCTAAAACCTCCGGTAGGGTATCACAACAATAATCTTAACACCTAGATTGTTTAAAATATTATAACAAGCTTATCGTAAAGCGTCACAATTTGTAACTTTCAAAAAGGAATCTTTACGTTTGTGTATTTCTCACGCACGTCATGGTTATAAAACGCTACACAAAAAGTTACCGATTAAACATGTTTACGCTCCCACATGTTGCTGGGAAAATATTAACTTTGCCACATAATTTTAAAGTCGAAAATTAAATACGCGAATTGACGGAGTAAACAAAATTGTAGCGTGAATAAAACGATAACATAAATATAGTGCGTGCTTTGAAAGTAAAATGTAAAATTTACAAAGGTTTTATTAGATAATTCCATTCATATTCATTCAGGCCTTGACATAAAGTTTATTGTATTAAATACATTTAACTAGTTAAATTAAATATTAATTAACTTTCATATGTGATTCGGTAGCCTAGCAATTTTGATTTCAGTCAAGTAGTAACTATGGAGTTCAAGTTCAAATTACAATTTCTTATTTAACTTTGAAAACTTACTTTCTCTCTAAGACGCTTTCATACTTTTACATCATTTACTTTTCTTGTCATTTCCTATGTATTATAAAAAACATCGTAAGTAAATTCACACACTTTCAAAGTTTTACATGACATTCTAAAAGCCATATGAAGTGTGCCAATGCAAATTGACCCACTTTAGCGTCTCTAATGGTTAGGCTTAACGCAACGCAAAGCATTATCAGTCTGTTTAAATGCATCCGCTACGTTTGGTGAGACTATTTAGGACAGTTATTTACATGCATCATGGATTCAAAGTGGACTCCAAATGCTTGGTCTGATGAGCTACATTTGTTAAAGAGAATATTAGTATTGTCATGATCATCATTAACATTACTATTATCCGTCTGTTAGACTTAGTTTCCTATCATAATAGTGTCGGTTAAGTTAAGGTCATTGTCTGTTTCGCTGCGGAGAGGAGTTGACATCGTAGCAGCCTTCGTCGTTGAATCGATGGCTGATCACGAACGATCAACCGTCGTGATGAAAAGATGAGTCGCAATGTCCAGGGTGTGCCGGGCATTGTATGTTAGTAAATAATCAGACATAGAAGTCGCTCGCGGAGGTCCCTTTCATGCGCCTCACCATAGTAGCGATAGAGGGCCAACGTTGGGTATAAAGGTGAGTTTCTGTACTACGATTTCTGGAAAAACACCAAACCGCATCCCCTGCGTGGGGATTGTGGGCACAACCTCTGAAGGGAGCGCGATGCACAGCATTGGAATGCAACATGTTAATCATGGTGACGCCTCAGGATTCGTATATCATAGTAAGGGAATATGAAAATGAAATCACAATACTGTAATACTATGATGCAATATGAATATGATAAAGATTTATACAATATACTTATATAAGTATTACATTAGCTTATAAAAAGGAAATTTTCTTCAATACTCTCTAGAACACGGTCCATTAAAAATCCTAAGTAACTATATCAAAACGATATGGCCTCCTCTTAATTACAATAGCAATTTACATCAAATAGTTTTTTTTTGTAGTAAGTAACGAGTAGTACAACACACCTGTCAAAATGTGGTTTACTACTAAATTTACATTAATTCCCTATCAGCAAGCATACGAAATTATTAGAAAACACCGGATACAAAGTTCCACAAGTTTTAATGGTTTATAACAGTGTAGGGTGCCCATAATTGTTATTTCAGGAGGGTAACCCGTCTGCGCTGAGTCATCTCAATCAATCAAGGCGCGTTGCGAGACAAGATGTAGGGTGGTAACTATTGCTACTTTTCTTGGGATTTTCCTATATATATTTTTTTTGTTTTAGTATTTCTTTGACAATTACATTCTAACAAAAGAGGGAAAGTTTTGTGCTATCTGTACATTTTGTATTATGACGTCGCACGTCGGGTGTCGCCAAGTTCTAAATCAAATAGTAGAAAGCTTATTGAAACTATGTTGTTGGCATAAGAAATACCATGATGATTTTAATAATTAATATTATCTATAAATATAGATAGATTCCTGATTCGAATAATATGAAAAATTGTGCTACAATACCACGTAATATGTACCATGTATGACAGAAATACCCTAAATAAGCATCTTGCAAGCGATAATTTGGGTTACGTTAGTCAACCTGAATCGTAGTTTCTTTCGAGTTTATGAAATTATATACATTTAGGTATATGTGTGATATTTCGTTGTTTTTCACTCTATTTACCATAAAATTCCAACACCTAATTCCATGCCGGAAAGCGTAACATAATTGATGAACAGGAGCGTTAATCTTCCGGGGACACTTACACGGCCGTGATGTTTTGTTAATGTATTTACTTGTATTTATCATTCCAAACTGCTCTTAAAATCATACAAAATTTATTACAGTCTTCATATAGTCCACGTCCACACAAACGTGTGCGCACCAAGTCGCAGTCGCGTGTCGACCTTGCTTACTCACGGTCTCCTCAAACCTGCCCACCCTACAGTAATAGGCGTGTACCGCCGGCGATGTAAGTTTTAAAGCTTTTCGCCTTTTAATACGTACGCTCCTAATGGAAATCATAGCTTGATATTAATAATAGTCGCGTCGAAACAATATGTCGTTTGATATTTATCATCATTGCATTGTTATTGAAGAGAATATGAAGAAAACGTATGTTGAAGGAAGTAGGTAAGGAAATTGTATTTGGGGCTAATGTTCTGTGCCTAATTCCTAAGAAACATGTCATGAAGATAATAATATATATTTTAATGCAACTATAAAAATCATGTTGAGAACTCAAAAATGTATATTTAAAATCATCCGTCAGTAAGACAAGTACTCAGGCGTATTTACTAATGTTCTGATGTTCATTTTAAAAGCGTGAATTAGGGATACACGCATTAGTATATTGTAAAAAAATATATGAGTCAAAACTAATTGAATGATTGATCTTAAATGTACACCATAAGTAACTTCATTTAATCATGTAACTTTTTTACTTAACACTTTTTATTATAAAAAAATCTGGGCATGAGAGTATACCTCTGCCTACCTTTTCGGAGATTACAGGCGTGAGTATAGCTTATTACATTATAATTTTTAGTTTATAATATTTACTGCCCACATTTCACCACTCACGTTTAGGTCCCGCTATGGAATAGATGATGTGTCTATTGTCATACACTGTGTGCATGTACGAAACTCATATACCTAAAGGTATTATTGGTAAAACTGAATAAGAAAACAAAAATCCAATAGTGACCAAGGACTTGAACTCAGGACATTTCAGCCGGTAATTGCTTATGTATCCAACACGGCCGACAGGGAGGTCAAAGAATGGCATCAAATTATAAAAAATAATGGTAAAATTGAAAATGACCAAAGAAAATACAAATAAAAATGACAACAGGGTAATTTCTTTAACTATGAGTAACTGACGACCTCTGCGTAATATTTGCCACGTGGATCGCGAGATGTATACAATTCAGTCTGCTTACCGCTCGGCCGCCCATCAAAGACCATTCGCTAATCGATGTTGCCAGAGCGTTAAAAGTAATTGGAACACCCTCAATCATCGTGAATTAAGAGATAAAACCCCCAGCTTTCCTCCGACACGATAATCCTGGTGCCGCCTCCTAGACTACTCGAAGATCCGCTGCGAGTAGAATAACACGAGACGTAATAGATTAACAAAACACAATTAGTTTGTGTTAAGATAACAAAACATGGTATTACCCCTGTATTTCGCTGAAGGCGTAGGCAGAGATGTTTAGCAAACTGTCACGTTGAACCTGTTATACGTCACACAACAGATAGGTAGTAAGCGTATTTCATTCACTGGATGCAAATCCAAACTAAACAATACAACTGGGAGTTCTATAAAAGCCCAAAATTACGAATCCTTTGACGAACCCGAGAATCGAACCAAGGACCACTGCATCTAAAGTTCTGTAGTAAGAAAATTACAATAATACTTGACTGTTGGTATTAGCTGGCACTCTCATCAATTCATCACTCTTTGTACCATTCTGTAGTTCAATATGAATCTCATTTCAGAACAATGAGGGGCCACTGTTACGTTGGCGACCTCCAGGCTGCTAGTGTAGAACTAGACTCCTCACGCCTAAGAGCTTTATAGAGAAGTGTATAATGCGTACCTCTTGAGCGTATTAGCCATTGATATTATAGTCTTAAAATCCAGGTATCTTTGCGACACGTTTTGAAGCTAGCACTACTGAAGTGGGAGGCTGAATATAAAAGCACCAGGCTATCAATCCTGGCGACATCTTATGAACTTCCATAAATCTGTAGATTGAAAAATAAATAGCTATATTTTAAGTCTACATACCCGAAATGGAAAGCTAAAATGTAAGTCAATATATGTAATAAATATACATACAGATCTCAATCTGCATTTCGGTTAATAAAAATTTTAATCTTGAAAAAGTAGTTGCCGAAGACGCCGGACGTTGAGTAAGTCAGGGACGCGAGACTCCGACGCTGCAATTTGTTGTGCGCTAACTCGATCTGCGGACCGTAGATTTATTGCACGTTCCCAGGTACACCCTGGAACACGGTACAGGTGCCTTATCTCTCAAGCTATATATTATTTACAACTATCTATTCCACGCGGCTTTCGTTCTCTAAAAGTATATTTTCTTCTAAGTACAATTTCCAAGCATTTACATTTGCTCGCGAACCTAGCGCCAACAGAAATTTGTCAAGTTCTTCACTCCTTAATATTTGGACAGAACGGAAAAGAGCCAATTCTAACAAATTTCTTCAAAAGTATAGCCGTAAAAAGCCCACATAGACTTATTACATATTATACTTAAGATATACAAAATAAGATATAGGTATAAAACAAAGTTCATGCGTACAATTTGAAAATATTAATTACTAAAAGTAATACTAATACACCTGTTCTTCCGCCAATCTCTTCGGGGACAACAGGACTTGATTTAACGTATTTTCCGCGCTAAAATAACGCCAATTTTTAATTCGATAAAGGTCACAAATTTGGATAATAGTGACCTCAAAGTGTGGGAACGAAACTGAATATTTCCTATAATATTAACCGGTGAAACGTGGCAATGTTCTGTATTCCTCTGCTACCCCTTCGGGGATTACAGGCGTTAAGTTACGTATGTACTTAATTTTATATGTATCATTATGCGTATGCATAAATTTAAGAATTACAATGACTATTATTTGTGATATGCCGTTCGGAGCTATTGCCAAAAACCGCCAATGGGTACGAAATTCACAAAACGCAACTTGTATTTGACATCGACTCAAGTATTCATTGCATCAATAAAACCATACTCCGAATAATAGTAACAAAAGCTATTAGGTCGGGTACGCAGTTTGTTGGCTTATTCGGTTTCAGTTTACAATTCGTGACCCCATAAGCTGTTCGTGGCATATAATTATTTTAAATCAATAACAATTTACGTGAAGGCGTCACGCGAGACGTGTTCGTCGAATCCTGTAAGGACAGGGTTCAAGGATTTTGGACAATTTGTGTTAATAATTACGACGCGCCCGATTCGTCGCTGCGACATCGATTCTACGTTCTACAGACAATCTGAAATTTATATGACAGTTTGAAAATCTGTTATTGTTTAAATATTAACAGATTTTTTTCTCAAAAGTTTTTTTTTATATTTGGGCTATTGAAAAATCTGTTTTGCTATACCATGATTTGCCAAATAGATTTATTATTTATTATCAAGAATTTCAAAGTAAAATTAGCTTTAAAAGTATCTGATTTGACTTAAATGACATTTTCATCGATTTACCTCTTGCCATTCCTCTATGAAAACCATAAAGATATTGTGATGTGTTGATAAAGTAGCTAAGACAAAAACTCATATGTAAGTAAATACCTGTCGCTGATAGAATTACAAATCACATTTGGTATACATATAATTGTATTTACAATAACCGTATCTACAATACCTCTGCAATCGATGCGCGAAGTTGCTGGCAGATACAATAATTTAAAGGCAAAAACCAAAACCAAAATCATTCCATTTCCCCGACGACCTTTTGGTTACCTCGTCTGCTCTACCTGTATAATACTACTATTTTCAAAACCGACCAAATACCTCGCGCCATCTATCAATACTATTTATAATTTTCCTGCCATTTAACGAAAATGTCCCTTAAGTCAAATAAGACACCCGGTAAGGGAGTCATACATTGAAATTCATAATAATTATTAAAAAAATTATTTCGCAAATCATGACATTGGTAACCGCAACAAGCCTCGTTTGAAGTTTCAAATTCCTACCTACCTCTTCGAGTATTACAGGCGTGAAGTTATCTCTTTTTCTTGTTATCTTTACCATACTATTATGTTAATCCAGAAGCATAGGTATTAAGCAATATGAGTGGGAATGGAAACCAAATTTACAAAATAAAAAAACCGACAAGAACTTTATAAACAATCACCAGTGAACCAGTAAGTTTTTTTTTCATAGGACATAACATATATGGTTCCAAGGCGTACAATCTAACTGATAAATCCAAGGATTGTAGTACTTTCCTGCGCCTATAATTTCGGATATTATACGCGTGATGTTACATCAATTAAAAAATATATATCACATCATGAACTGCTAAAATCTAATTCAATCATGATTGGTCGAAACGCAGCCAATTCATTTGTGACTTCCTTCAAAAAAATATTTCCTTTCAGCGTACAATCGATCGTCACTTCGATAAGACTTCTTTTTCCACGCCAACATAGCCACTATTGTGTTCGTGTAAACACCAAATCTTCGTGACGCGACAAATGTGTTTGAACGGCTGCGCCACCGCGGACGTTTCACACTGGACGGATGTTACCGTAAAATAATTGAAATAAAAAATAACTTAAATATTCCAAACAAGTGACTTGAGCAGAATGGGAAATTATTTGAAATGTTGGAAAAGATTCAATAAAACTCTATTAGCAAAGGTGCCAAGTATGGCAACCTGCACTTGTCCAGTGTGCGGTGTTGCGTGCGGCATTCTGGGGGGCAGACCCTTATTCCAACAGTGGAACGATGAAACAAAGGAAAAAGAAATGAAAGAAATATCGGGAAAGAAAAAAAGAGAAGTAATAGCGTTGTTAATATAAATTTGGATCATTTCGCGTATTTCGATGTAATTGGTACATTATATTAATTAAAGGGTAATAAACATATCGAGGCTCCAATCAAAATAACTTTCATTAGTAATACGATATATTTAATAACAGATATTTTATATATCTGTATCCCTATAGACATGACGAACTTCTTAGACATTTTCATTACTAATTCAATTTAAATGGTTGCCTTGGGTATAGACGACCGTTGATGAGTGATTACATCTGCTGAACAAATGCACTGAAGAGCAAACTTGAACATACCATATTATGGAATATATAAAGGTAGCAATATTTCAAACGGCTACGAACTTTTCCAAATTGAAGTTTTAGGATTTTTGTCTACCTCGTTGGTGTGTTGCAAGCACGGCTGCCGATCGAGAAGGCTTGCGGGCAAATCCCGCTTCGAACAGTATTGTAAATTGTAAATTAAATTTTCTATTCTGTAACGAAGAGATTCTAGTTCTAGACCTAAACGTTAATGATGAAACGTGAAAGTATATTACACTCCTCTGCCTACCTCTTCGTAGATTACAGGCGTGATTTTACGATGTTTCGCAAGCACGAGCAGTGTGCACGGCTCTTTCATGTCGAATCGCGTGATCTAGCAACGTTTTTTCATGTAGATTACTATCGTAAAATGAGATGTAACTTATTTGCTAGTTATGATAAATTCAGGAACACAGCGGGCACAATCTATGATTGTTTGTTCGAAAAACACGCTACGATTTCCTCAATCTTCGTGACTTAGACTGGTCTGCATTCACATCAAGTAAACGTCTATCAACAGAAATGTTTTCCGTTGATTATATGTAGGTGCATGTATTTTTGTTACCTGCCCCATATATGGCAACACCCTCAGCACCTATTCCACAATATCGCGTAAGTGTTACTGGTGAAGTGCCCCGACACCGGCAACCGAGGGAGTGATATTCATCTCTCCCTCGGAAACCCGGAAGGCCGCCTTACGGCTTCATAAGC
>DWEI01006246.1:0-10232 GCA_018245875.1 Mysoria ambigua | reverse complement strand
GCCCGATGCATGGCAATAGGCTCACCACCTATTACATAATGGGACGTAAACGTAACCGGTGAATCGTGGGAATGTTCGGCATTCTTCTACCTACCATTTCGGGGATTACAGGCGTGAAGTTACGTAAACTAATGCATGGTAATAGGCTCACCACCTATTCTACAGTGATACGTAAACGAAACTGGTGAAACGTGAGAGTGTTCTTCATTTATCAGCCTACCTCTTCGGGGATTACAGGCGTGAAGTAACGTTTTTTATCGTGAGTAATTTAAATAAAATAGCTACAACAAATATTTAAAGGTTATCGGAAATGTCCAGCTGCTCATATGCAAGGTCCAGTATTGATTGCACAGCTTTTAGATAAATTTCAGAGGCACTTGAACTTGTCTTTCTTATTGCTTTACCGCTGATCCCACCGACATTTATTTTTACACACGCTTTAGTACCGGGGCCTGACACAAGAGTAAAGCTAAACGCTTCCTGTGTTTGGTCTCGGACACAGATTGATACACTTAGTGCTGCCAAAGTTCATAAGCGGCTGGCAGAAGGACAATTAGGTAAAAAAATTGTAAAATACCATTACGCATAACACTTCGATAATGATATACGACGGTAAAGTAAGTGGTAAAAAAGGCAGACCAAGGCGTACATATATATTTCGATTAAAATTTCGACGTTCAAATTAAGACCAGGTTAATATTACTATTGATAAACCAAAATCGATACAGTGACAAAGGATAGCAGTAGAGGCATACTATCGATGCAAAAGGCATGTCGGTTGAAAACACTACAGGCCAGCGCGGGTATATTAGGAACTATAAATATATTTGTACCTACATCCCCTTTTTAGATGTTAGTAGAGTCAATTATTATTAACATTAAACTTTTTACGTTTAAAAAATGTAATGTATCACCAGGAATGAAATGTCCCACAGGATCAGTCAGCAGGCGATCAGTTAGATATGTTAGTTAGAGCAAAAAGTCGTATCGTACGTACAGAATTACATCGCCCGCAAACTTCTCTTTATATTAATTTCGAAGCGTTTGACCGCTAACATGATGAATAATCTTTGACGATGCGGTCACCTTTGCTTTCTGAATATTAAATGCCTGGCTGTTCTTTTAATATGTCCGTAATTCGCGTGCGTCGTGGTATGAGCTTAAAAAGGATGCGGTAGACCTCGTTTATACATTGATTGGTTAAGCACCACGTTAATACTTGTAACTGGAGACATGTTTGTCTTGCTCTTAATTTTTGAAATTATTTCTTAAATAAACGTTACTTCACGCCCGCAATCCCCGAACAGATAGGCAGAGGAACGCAGTACACTCCCACGTTTCGCCCGATGCATGGCAATAGGCTCAGCACCTATTCCATAGTGGGATGTCAACGTAACTAGTGAAACCTGGGTGTGTTCTGCATTCCGCCTACCTCCTCCGGAATAACAGGCGTGAAGTTACGTTTAATAACAGTTACCACATAATATGTACCAAAAATGTTACCTTTGCTCAACCCGCGAGGCTCATGAAGTAGTTCCATTCCATACATTTAGTCCGGTGCAGTAAGGTCTTTAGATGAAAAGAAAAGACACATTGTAGGACTTGAAACCGACTAATGATCATAGTTAAAACGGTCTTACATCTAACTACAAGATATATCCCAAATTGGAAACCAGATATACGCGAACATCAGCCGGCATTTGTTCAATCAGCTCTGTGGAGTGTAAGAAGCATTCAGATCAATCTAGACGTAATATTGTAACCGTATTATTTAATCAAGACGCACTTGCGCTCCGTCGGGCTGACCCTGAGTCACTGACGGGCCTCGTTATACTGGCTAATTGGGTCTCGAGGATGGCTAACCGGCGTTTGATTCACTGGTTACATTTGGTTATACGGAGATAACTGATAACTCTAAATAAATAAATGACGTATCTGAATTGTGTCAAGGTGGATAGGATTTTCAGGTGGGTTAATGAGGGTAGGTGAGAGTAAGCCTACTTCAATATACGGCGCATTGAGCACCAATTTTGGATCTAATTTGTTTTGTTATTAAATTGTATTCACTGTTGTGGTAGCTCCTGGTAGGAAGTTCGAAAGATATTCTACCTTTCAAACTTCCTACCAGACTAAGACATTATTTTTAATTGTGTCCCTTGAAATGATCATTACCAGTTATCATCAGCCCATTGCAGTCGAGCGCTGGACTCAGGTTTCCCTTGAGATGTCGCGGCTATAATCTGTGTTATTTGCAAGCAGGTTGAACATTACAGAGCATAGCTACTCTGATCATGGACGGCCAGAGCATTTAGCCTCCGCTATCTGCCAGCACTTGCTGCAGCACTGCAGTGGCCTTATTAGTGTGACATTAATATAAGGTAACATGTTTGTCATTTTGCATTGATGTAATTAAATTAAAATAATTATTTCATTGTTACCTTCCTCTTATGATCACATTATTTCTCCATAATAGAAACAATAGCGGTCATTATATCGATGTCGATAAATCGTGAATTTCATTTCATGGGGGAATTGTGAGTCACAAAAAAGTTACTAATTATATTAGGCGTGGTGTGATTTTTACGGATAACTTCGAGCGTGCAGGGCCAATAGAATCACATAGCTTGTTAACTTCTTCAGAATCCGTATAAACAGGGCCACACACGATCAAAGGGCGACGTGGATATATGAGCATCTATAAAAGTTACGTTTTCAGGAATAGCCCGGTTCGATTCCTGTTTTTGAACGTTACGATAATAAATGTATCAGCGGTTAACAATTCATTCGGTTTAAAATCCATTTTACGGATGTTTTATTAAGCAGTTGACCTATATCGTTCTGGTTTCGTACCTTTTAACATTTATGCATTCAATAAAAATGTGTTCTGTTAAACATTAGTCGGTGATTGTTTAATTTTGGTGATAAAATTGCATTTACGGGTTAGCTTCTTTACTAATATGTAACATCACGCATGTAATTCCTGAGGAGAGGTAGGCAGAGAAGTGTAGTACACTCCTATCTTACACCAGATAACTTTTACTAGACTAGATATTTTTAAACATCGAGCCATTAATACAAAAGCTTAGTTAAAAAAGTCCGATAGTGTCCGAATCGGGATTCGAACCCAGAAACTTCCGATGCGCAGTTGCGCTGGCAGCCAACACGAATACCGAGGCAGTCTGCAAAAACGCCTAAAAGTTTTGTTAGTTAACATTTACACATTGTCGATACCTAAATATTTTACACACCGGTATTTAGTAACCGGAGAATTATTTAACTATGCCACTTGCAAACACTGCTACACTATCGTCCATTACATGATACCATCATTATTATCCTCACAATAAAATATAAGAACTATTTTATATACATTTATTTAGATAAGTCTTACGATACACAAATATAATTTTTAATTATATTTTGTTTTAACAATATTTAATGTATAAAACACTAAGTTTTTTTTCCTCCTAATTATTTCCTTTTGCTTAAATACCTATTCATTCATTATCTATTGTTCATTTATTATATTAATATCGCCTTTTCAAATTTTTTAGTATTTAACTATTCATAATACTTCGTAGAAACAACATACAATAAACTAACATTATTACAGAGTACCTACCAGCAGAGAGTACGAAAAATCTATTCCGACATCAGGGTAAGAAAAGAAAATCGTAAAATGTAGTTCTAGCTCACGATTGACTTATTCTCTGTACAGAATAACACCATGCAATAAAGTTTGTCTCCATACTAGTTTAAATAGAGGTGCGACGACAATAAATTTCGACCGGTCAAGAAAACTCGACTTTTATCACCGTGTCCAGTCGAGAAACGTTGATATCGGACGTTAGGTGCGTGGTCTATTTCCAACGAACGAAACGAACACAGTGATAAAACGTTAATTAAAACATAGTTTCCCAGCGAACATCAAATGAGAAATGTCAATGATAACATGCGGTAGAAATATGATACTCGTACAGTATTATCGAAACGCCAATTAGAGAGATGTGTGAATTAACGTTAATTAAAATACTTAACTTACTTTGATTATTTAGTTTTAAACTATTTTAACTCTTATTTTTTATCATCAATACATAAGTGGTAATAACAAGTAAAATAAACTTTACTACGTCGTATTGTTTGTTTATAAATTTATTATTGGGTATTGTGTAGATGCATTTTCTATCGAATGTACGAAATCAAATAAAATCTATTCGTTTGCTAGTGAAGTAAACTTAACAAGATTATCTTATGTTCGTCGATAATATCTTATAAGTATAAAACTATTTTACAATATTATTTTATCTACGACACTTTCCACTTGATGGATAGGTGTCCTACTGATAAGAGGTGTTCTAATAAATGAATATTCGTTTTCATAGCGACGTTTACTCTTTCGCTGTGGAACAGTCGCGGCACGGCGACAGGAAATAAGGGCCAGTCCCCACCCTCGGGCGCTGAGATTAATTCACTGAATAAATAAAAGTCAGCGGATTAGGCCAAAGCCGTTTCCTCCCTCTTAAGCTGACCTCGCGTGCTTTTGTGGAAAAATGCCCTCCACATAAATAAAGTCGTGGACGACACCGAATCAAAGTGAAATGGCCGACCGGTATTTGTACTAAGTTCACTGAATAATTAATCGTTACTAATTATATTAGCTCTCCGTATTTCGTAACCAGTTTGTGTTGGCTCGATTCGGACCGGATTAATACATGATATTAATGCTCTTAAAAACGTAGCTCGTTATAAATTTTATACAAATCTTTCCTTTTCTTAAGATCTTGCAAAAGCTTGCTCGCTAATATTATAGCTGTAAAGCTAATATTGCGACTGTTTAAATAATATTGAATTAATATAATGCTTATAACTTGGGATATGTCCGCAAGGATATTGTATTAGAATATGTATGGATTTATAGGAAGTTGGGTTGTAACGATTTGAGTGTTCGTGGGTAACGAAAATTTGAACACTAGATCTCTGGTTTAAAGATAACAGTTTTGATAAATATGGGTAATAAATTGTTATCAATATTTATTGTGTTGTTCAATGGTTACTTTCATTATAAATTATTACTTATTTGTTGTATTATTTGTTAACGGTTATTGTAGTGAAACACTCACCTATAAATATTGTTTAATCTTGTACTGGACAATAATTATAAAGTAGGAAAATTTTCAATCTATAACACCTGTGATTCGAATAAATTTTTTTTATTCGAATTCTAGACTACTTATTTAAAATAAACATTTATTTTGTAATGTGCATGTTATAGAACCTAGTAATGATTTTTGTAAGATCTGCAATATCGAAGAAGAAAAAATTTAGTTGAAATCATTTTTCTCTCATTCGCACGGCTGTCATTTTATAAATGACTCGTGTGAATGAGACGTCGGTAGCGGCCGGAGTAATAAAAACATTATGTTATTGCGCGTTACATGAGCTTCACCCGAGTGGGTGTCCAATCTTAAATCGAAATGAAAATATTGGCTTCTGAATTTTTTTATCGCATATCGCTAATACGGTACGCAGAGATATGAGAGCAGTAAATGTAATTTAAAAATAAATTTGAAACTGATACGATTTACTTTGATTGCTACGTTTTCATATGTTCAACTTACACTCATACACATAATTATTGTGTTACGATTGGGAGCTCAGTTAAAAAAGAATAATAAGTACTAACCAATAATCCCTTTTTGACCTTAGAATGGAGATAACAAATATTATTTACGTATTCTACCTCGTTGTCTTGTTGGTTGTATTGGTTGCTAGTGGTACTGCTGATCGAGAGGTCCCGAGTTCGATTCCCGGGTCGTTCTCTGCAAAAAAAATCTAACTTAGATTTTCTAAAAGTGGTTCGAAGTCTGGATGTGTTCCTGGTGCATGGAAATAAGTTCAACACCAATTCCATAGTTGGGCGTAAACGTAACTGGTGAAACGTGGGAGTGTTCTGAATTCCTCTGCCTATCTCTTCGGGGATTACAGGCGTAAAGTTACGTTACATTTTATTTAAATATTCCCTTAATAATAAATGTCGTACAACGCTTTTACATCGTAACAATTCTGATGACACAACTGGGATCAAGTATAATTTAGGAAAAAAAAAGGAATAAAAATAATATGTACTGTTTTATAATTAAAAGAATGATTATAATCATTCTTTTAATCAATTAAACTGATACTTGAACTAACTAAAGTGCACCTTAGAAGTTGAGACGAGTTCTGCTCACGGCTTCGCCGTCTTCGAGCTCTACATTATCGTAAATTGCATTAAAGTGCGTGTAGATATCATATAGTATATGAACAATTCAGATAAAACAAAATATTGAAAAATTATGACCACGCAATCAAGTATAAACTCTATGGAAAAATACTTCAAGATCAGCTTACATATGTAATTACACGCGATAATTCAAATGGTTTTTAGGTATTTAAATTAGTGTAATCTTTCAAAAGGTTTTAAATAGATAAGGACATAAATTGAGTTCTATTTGCCGAACTTATTGACCCGATTATAGTGTTTTGATATAAGAATATTTGTACAAAGTAAATTTGATGTGAACAATAATAACAAGAGAAAAAAAAATACAGCCGAATAAATCTGGCAACGAGATGTATGAATAAAGAAAATATTACGGCTTGCTCTGATAAAATAATACCTTTACCGAATTGCGCAGATACAGTAACTTTCTTTGCCAAGAAAAATAACATTCGCCGACGGCTCATCACGCATTCATCAGCTTCATGTTATCTGAAAAATAAATAACCAGCGAGTCATGGTACGAGTATCTGATTCTGGGGGACGCTTCAAAGGTTCACGTCTCATAAATACAACGCCGGCTTACCTACTCTGATTTGTGTGTGATTGTAGGAGTGGGTATTTAATTAGAGGAAAGGGTTATCCACATGTATGTGTGTGTAAATATAAATATTTTACTGAATAGTCAACATGTTTACAGTTTCTTTCTTGTTGCCCTATACCTAAGTGTACGAAATTTTAATTAGCTAAAATAGCCTGTATAAATTTACAGAGTGTAACTTTCTCATTTGACTGAAGAATTTGATAAATAAGAACAGATTTCATTAGCGTTTCAACTATTTTTTTTCAATTAACAATAACTAAATTAATTTTCATTTAAAATTCTATTTTTTTTATTCTCATTAGGAAACAGGAAGAGAACAATTTAATAAAAGTTATAACGTATAACTAATAATTAAGAACGTGTAAACTAATTTCCAATCAGAATTATACTTATTAGAATTATTATTAGAAATTAAAACGTATAATATGGTAAATGTAAAAATTCTCTGCCGTTTCAACGTTCACCTCGCAAACGATTCCGACCGAAGAAGAAGTAGAACCGATCATAAAATGCACGTCGCTCCGTAGACAAGTCGCTCCAATCAATCACAGACTAATCGAAAATTCCAACTCAATAAGCGAAACGGCTATCGAGGGAGGCTTATGTCTCGTCATTAGATATTGCTCAGATTCTCTGAACAGTTACATCTAGACATGCCATGTTTTCCTTGTATTATATCCTCACAAGAATCACAAGTTGTTCGCCGGGGTATATTTTGACAAATCCTAAATAAATGCAATGCAAAAACAAACGAATATTGTTTTTAATGAATAAATGTATTAAAGATACCCGTAGTGAATAAGGTTTTCATTTTGTAAGAATAACAATTATTAAAACAAGAGACGAATATAACTTTTTTTATTTGCAATTGACGATATGTTATTCGAATTCTACACCGTAATTTATAAAAAACCTTCATCAAATTTTCCTTTTCGTTTTAGTTAATATCTAATGAGATTAGAATATCATATATATTCGCTTAAAAAAGTAACATCATGCCTGTATTCCCCGAAGAGGTTGACAGAGGAGTGTGGAACACTTCCACGTCTTACCACTTACGTTTTAATCATTCACTAAGCTCTGTATAATAAAATCAAGACTAGCTCACAATGAATACTAACGAAAATAATAATTTAGTATTTGTTAGTTTTATCTTGTCATAACTAAGCTTTCGAGCTTCACCATTAATGTTCCGGCAGGCATTTCCAGTTCTAAATATTCCGAGACCGGGTCACTCCCACGTTCCCTTAAAGCAAATCCTTTTATTTCTCCATGATCAAAGGCAACAAGGAAGGAATAAATTAAGAGATCTTAATGTAACGATCACTAAAGACGAAACGAGCTCGGATTGTCTTTCGTATTGTCGATTGAATACTTTATGTTCCATTTTCTGATTGCAAACGGGGAATATATTATACGCTGATCCAATGTAACTTCAAAAGCTTCGAGTAAACATTGAAAACTTACGTTCCTCTTTATCAGAGTCACTTTATCAGCAGCTAGTGAAATATACGAACACCCTACGATTGCTATTTATTGGTATTCGATATATGTACTTCATTATATGTATATGTATTTTCAACTTTATTGATCACGAATAAGTTTTATACGACAACCGTTGAGACTTGTGCGTGAATAAACGCCCCAGCTGCCTATTAATACAAGTACAATGCGAATCAGATGAACGCAAGTCACAGCACTTATGAACTAAAAAAAATAAACGTAATCAAAATGTTGCTGTTTTGTTTTAAATTTGATACAATGGTCTATTAATGAAAGGTTTATTGTGCTTATTCAAATAAATTGGTGCTTTATAGTGTAAAAATAGTGTGGGTATGTATGTCATCAATTAAAAGTATATCCCAGAACTAATTCCAGTATCCGCTTAACAATGTTAGTTAATGATTGATATATATATATAATAATGATTAATATATATATAAAGTTGACATTAAATACTCAGATATAAGGGCGCACCCTCACAGTCGCTTTGTTGAATAACGGGCGAAGACGTGGTAGCGAGAGATAAGAAGCTTTGAAGCTACCTACTGGGTCTTTTGTGACAGTCTTTCGCTACGTCCCGTACCATATATCTTAACCTACACTAACTCCAGTGTGAACTACTATAGAAACTGATTAAAAGCCGACTAGGCTGACAAAAAAATGTCGTAGAGTATATCAATCAAGGTCGTCCTTGTCAAAGAAATAGATAATAAATCCGATTGTAAGCCGATTGTTAATTGAATGTTAAATTTTATAATAACAACTCACCGCATAATGAATTGTGATTTGTCTCATTCAAAAAACTTGCCAATTTAAATTTTCAAATTTAGAAGGATGTTTCATGGTTTATATAAAACTGAAATTTTAAATTAAGACCCTTTTTTGTATTTACGTTTGCATATGAGCTTTCTAGAACATATTATTTTGCAAGAGAAAAAAAAGACACGGATTTAAGGAGTCACTAAAAACTCGTTTCACGTTTTGCTCGTGTTAAAAGCTGTTTGTTCGCACCTGACCTGACACGATATATCATGTCAAAAGTGCGTTCTTACATTCAACACGACCATTTAGTATCATATGTGCTGGAAAGATAATTTATAAATTGGTGCTTAAACGCAAAAAATAAATAAAAACCTGATCACTTGTGATAACTTTAAATATAGATTTACCTCATTTTAAATACGATCACATGTAAAAATAGTCACGGTTATAATAAAAAAAATACTGTTGTATTAAATTCATTGGCGATGACCGGCTCCTTTTGTGTACATAATGTAAAAACAATTGTTATAAGAATTACAGGGACAGAAATATAAAATATTACATTATTAAATAGAATTCTAGAGAAAGGGAATACAAACGTACCATACGATATATGTATGTACATCCAAAACAAAAGAATATTTTTCACACCGAATATAGTTACCATGATTATTCTTTCATTTCATAATACTTTTCACAAAACGTTAACTTAAATGAAGTAACGTTTGTGTATTTATAATTTTGTTGGTTTTTTTATTATTTATTTATGATTTATTTGTGGATTGTAAACGCGACCACTGAATTGAATGTTACCAAAGTGCAATTGATAATAATAGTATTGAGACTGAATTTGTGCCCGATGAATGACTACAGATTCCCGCGCATCACTACCGATTCCACAAGGACGAAAACGCAACTGGTCAAACATGGTAGTGTACTAAACTTTTCTACTTTCCTGTTAGATGGGATACGAGCCACATGTTACTTTTTTGTTTTATAAGTGTGAAAATATCAAAAATGATCAACTCTCGTTGGTCGTGTTGGTTGCAGGTGCGACTGCCGATCGAGAGGTCCCGGGTTCGATTCCCGGGTCGAACACTACAA
>DWEI01006245.1:0-10232 GCA_018245875.1 Mysoria ambigua | reverse complement strand
TTCGACCCGGGAATCGAACCCGGGACCTCTCGATCGGCAGTCGCACTTGCAACCAACACGACCAACGAGGCAGTCAGATAACAGAGATATTTTTATTAATTAATATATATTAACTATAGTAATGAATATAATTAGAGTGTAAATAGATATAATTACAATAACCGTTTTTTACTAAATGTAAATGTATGTACATACCAAAATAAGATGTTTTACATTTTTTCTGTCTGTCCGTTTGGCCCGGCTATTCTCTGGAGTGGCTGGACCGATTTTGACATTCACTGGCAGATAGTCGATGTGATAAGGAGTCACTTGTCACTTCTCTTATTTTAGAATTGTAAAATTCAATGCGCTCGGTACCGCAGGCACAGCAAATTGTTTATAAACATGTGGTTTGCGTGCCGCATATTGTAAAATATCGGCAGGTAGGTCTTGCGACGGTTTTACAAAAACTTCATTAAAATTATGTCTCGCACTGATAGTTTTTCATGAACGACATGTACTATAAACAGTGCCTCCCTTGCTGTCTCTCATTCAACGCTGATGTTGCTCATAGAGACGCATACAATATTTAAAACAGTTTTGTTCAGCCAAAAACGTACACGAGCTTTTCTCCTTTGACCGTGACTGCGTAATATGTTATCGGGATTGCATTCACTGCCGCTCGCACCGTGCACCTGGAAAATGACATCCTGCACGGGCCGAGGGGTGTTCCTATATCAGTCGCAGTGATTGCCCCACAGACCTTAAAAAGTATTAGCATTTTTGTAATAAAATTACCTGTTTTAAAAGGACGTTACTACCGAGATTAAGGCAAAGAGCGATGTAGTCAGTTGTCGGCGGCCGATCAAAGGGCCCGCTCGTCCAATCGTAGTGAACTGTTGGCGTTGACTCCTCCCGTTTTTTGGACCACGTGCGACGCGCGCACGGTTCTAGCAGATATCTGACAGTTGCTCCTCGCCTGTCGGTTAGAGTGATCGTGTCGCTCTCGCGAATTTGGTTCCCGCGTTACGATACGTAGCTTAAATCGCGTGTGATGTGTTTAAAACTTTTTTAAATCAAGTGTTAGACTAATTTCAACGAGTATATCAGTATTTCCGTTTCATTGTAACATTTTCGTGTAGTATTTAAACTTGTGCTAGTGTGTTAAGTGATAGTTTATCGTAGAAAATTGGATTGTCATCGATAACTTGGACATAAACTTACTTTTAGCTGACAGGTAGTAAGACAAAACTTTATTACAGTTTTATTAAGAGTTTGGACTAATATTTGGTGCGTCGAAAGTTCTTAACAAGTTCACATCGACGGCATCCATCAACGGTATGCAGGCATTGTTCCGCGGGACTTGTAGAGTCCTTGTTTCAAATGTGTTTATTAGTGGCTCTATTGTTTTGGCTCATTTCTTGTTCCCCCCATTGTTCGTATTAGTTGGCTCGTTGTTTGTATACTCAATACCCTACTTTTTGTTTCTCATTTTAATGACACCTTTGTTTTTATGTTTATTCACTTAGCCTTATGTTATTTTATAGTGTCCACAGGCACTTTATGTTGCATTTTAAAATTACTTTGTTTTTAAATTTTGCTTTCATTGCATTTATTAGCATGTTGTTCGTGTTTTATAATATTCTTATTACACACGCTGTCAATCCCATAAGAGCTCGGTGTGACGGTACAATTTGCTACACGTGTATTTTACATACTTTTTATCCTGCGAGAAATCTGATTATAAGTTTTTATAGGAAATATAAATATTTATTGCAACAGTTCAAAGTCTACTATTGAGCTGAAGATGCATTATGCCCATACTAAATCTTGTGACTATAAAGATTTATTATTCCTGTTTCTGTATCCACCATAAATAACCTAAATATAAACTGAACTTTTTAATGTAAAGAGAACCTTATTAAACGGTATTCATTATTATATCCGGATATTAATTTTTAACGTTCAAATATCCTTGTATAATAGAATATTCAACGTATCGTCCGATGATATTCTAAGAAACACTCTCCAAAAGAAATCAGTTGACGAAATAACAAGTAATCTGTAGGTCCTTCCAATGATTCCATAAGAAAATCCTCTAGTTATTGATCGCAACAAAAGACTTCAACGCGCACCAATAATTTAAACACAAAGTTGTAATAAAGTAATGAATGGTCATTTATTTTCAAAATACTTTTTAATTCCTTAACAAAATATTAAAAATCAATGATTATTGAATTACCATGGATACTAATCTTTTCTAAGCACAACAGGGCATGTAAGCAGGGCAGCTACGGCTATGACGTTACTAGATTTTTTCAATAAGCATTATTCATACAATAACTTTTTAACAGCTTCATTTCTTTAGGGGACTGTTCTGGTCTATGAAAATACTTGGAATAAAATTTTACACTATCTAATAGGCAATCTAATAGAATACAGATAATTTACTGGTTTAGTTGGCACGTCCGTGTCTTTGTTAGTCTAAATTTGAAAAGACAAATAGTTATTTTTTGTAATTATTACGATGAATAGACTTTTGATTTCAAATTCTTTTTCAATTCAGTACCTATTCTGTTCTTTTATGTGCAAAAAATACTATATTTAATATATTAATTTAATAAATTATTGTAACCGCATGTAGACTTTGGTAGTTTTACTAATAGTTCTATGCAAACATCGAATCATAGTCGGCGGTCAGAAAATCCAAATTAGTTTTTTAAAATAAACTTCACCATTCTTTCGTATATGAAATCAGGCCTACACTTTATTAAAACTGGACGAAAATTTCAAAAATCATTCATACAGCACTCGGAACCACATAATCCCAACACATTAGCTTTCCGCCTTTGAATTAAGCGAAGTAGACGCTTTAAAGCCTGAATAAAATATGTCATTAGCTACATTATCGCATTACCTTCGTCCTCTGTCCGTCGCGTGTCATACAAAAAACCTCTCATGAAAGCGTAATGCTAAAAGCGGCCGAAAGGGTGCGCAAGCGTCTTCTTTGACTCGCCGAGGAAAAGGATCGCTCTGCTAATTTCCAAACTCGGTTTCGCGCAGATAAGGCTAGAGACGGGAGAAAGGTGTCTTTGATGTAGCCGCCCGGCCCTCTGACTTCGGGGATGAGAGCTTTCAATGAAAGGATTTTTTTTCATCTCCTTTCCCTTTGTACTTAATTTAAATTTCGTTTATATCAATGCTGCGAGTTTCCTTTTTCGGGTGTGTTTTCTCTTTTACTTTGTCGCGTTTATCCTCTTCAATTTGTTATGTTCGAGTTCGCTTTTGTAATTAAATTTAGTGTTCGTAATCTGTCCGTTTCTAAATTTTTTTCTTCACTCTCCCAAGGCGGACTACCGGTGTAATTGCAATTTATGAATTAGGTGTCCCTTTGATTTTATTTCTTACAAAGCGGCTCGTATTATATTGGACTTGATTGTTTTTTTCTTTTGTAGTGTTCGCTTTGATGGTAACGCTGCCAGGCAGCCAGCTTTATTTTATCTCTTACGATATTTGTTTAAAAAATTAAATTAATTTTAAAGTGAAAATAAATTCTTTTCATTTAGTGCTTTAGTTAAATATTTTACTCCGGGCGATTTGATATGCAACACAAATACAATAAAGGTTAATATACCATGAAATGCGGCCTTTAGGTTAATTATACAGTATATAATTCTTTTAGAAATGGTCCCTCAAGGTTGGCAACAGATTGGCCATTACCCTAATATTACATACTTTAGATAGACATATGATGTCTTACAGATCATACGATAACCACTTATCTATTTGTTATTAATTGCATATTGGTTAAATAAATCTATTAATGGCGTTCATTAAATTCTTTTATGTATGTTAGATTGATTATTATAAATAATAATACCGGTAGATAACTTTATTGAGATTATAGCGCTGAATATTTTATACTAGTCATAGTATTGCAGAGCAAAGAACAATGTTCACTAATGGTGCAGTAATCGTAATGCGAAATGTCTCTTTAAATAAAATCTCGCTTTAGAATGACCTAATATCTATGTCGGAATGAGAAAGTTTATTATGCAAGTACTCTCGTTAGTTTTTCATCAGACTGCATCCACCGTCCTTTGTAGCAAAGTTTCGTTGTGTTAAGAGGCCGGCACAAAGTTGCCTCCAACTAAAGTACACGACCCATACCGCGAATTTCTACGACAAAGACATCACTCAAGACTTTTTGGAATTAAACATCAAAGTTCACCTAATGTCTTTGATCTCGAACGAGTCATCGATACAGGCAAATTCACTAGCGCGCAATAACGTACGGCTCGTGTGATGTTAATTGTGCACACCAGGTTGACTTCAAAGAGAACGTTGTTTAAATAGAATTTAATCGTTAATTACTTACAAATTAAATTTACCAATCGAATAAGATTGATCACTTACCTAACTCTAACATAAGAGATCTTAAAAATTGATTACGTTGATGTAATAATTGAATACAAGTTCGGAGTGAACTTGGTTATCAGCTCGTGTGGTTATCTATTACTCGTGAAAGTATTGTGCGGGGCGGCACAAGACAAAGAGTTTGTCGCGAGGAGTGAGTGGAAACACGGAGCGTTTCCCGCGGCGGCGGCGGCGGCACTCACAAAGACGCCACTTTGTGGAGTCGTCTTTGAGTCTGGGGTGTGTGTGACCTAACATTAATAACCTACTAATAGCTGCTTTTGTCGCGGCTTGCGTATGTCTAGTCCATGTTTAGTCTTCGGAACGCTCGTGTTCAAGTTTCAATTAACATGATCTTTGAGAAAGATTGGTCGCATCTAATTTCTATTACACTCGGAGAGATAAAAGCGTAACATTGATTCAATTTTTTAACATAATTATATTAGTGACAGTTTAATTAGCGCGGCTTTCATCGTACCTGCTTTGAGTTTGAACGTTTCAAATAGATTTCACAAGAAGCACTTTCAAAGAGAGCACCCCTAATAAGTACTGAAGAGTCCTCGCACGTGTTTATCAAAGACAGCCTTTCGTTACTCACCGTCTGAATGGCCTCAAAAGAAACTCGTGTAAAATGCTCCACAAAGTGCTGTATCAAAGGGAAAGGCGGGCGCAAATATCTGTTTCGTAAACTAGTAAAAACGAAGCTCTCAAAGGTACTGCGTACTCGCGGCAAATTAGGCGGAGTTAAATACAAGCACCGCTCTCACAAATGTATAACTTTGAAAGTGACTCGTCGCTCATTATTTATGTAAGTCGTCGTAATCGTCAAAAGGCTCCCTTGAGATTTATTTTTGACAATATCACCCGTTCGGTCCGAACGGAGGCGGCCGGGGCGCTCGCGTACTCCTCGCATGTGTATCCATTTAATGCTCAATTCCCATATAATTTAACTTTGCGATCAAAGCGAAATTTTGCAAAGAGCTTCCCGGCGGCGGCGAGCTGGGAGGCGGGTGCGAGCGAGATGCCGACATCGGAGTTCCCGAGATCAAATGCTGGGCCAAATTAGTCACTCTCCGTCTCTCTATCTCAAAGCCGATCCGTAGCAAAGTTTGCGCGAAGATGACATCAAAAGGAAACCACACACCGGGGTGGCGCCGCCCGACGCCCCCGGCCCCATACTTAAATCCGCCGTGTCTCTCGCTGTCTTATTGACACGCGACTGACAACTTGCAAGTCGCCAGCGTCGCCTGTTTCAGAAGCTCGCTTCGCTTTGGCAGACTTATTTAGTTAATTAATACGGAATGTCCTATCAACTTCCAACTCCCGCAAGGCTGATACACACTTACATGGCTCAACTGTGAGGAAACTTTAATCGCGCGGCCCAAGATGTGTGTCCCACGATGTCAGCGTCTTTAATTATGTACATTAATCAGCTTTACCTCAAACTTGACTGATTACACTGTGGTAATGAAAAAGTTATTGATACAAAAATTAACAACTTGGCGTTATTAACCTAACTATTCGTGAAGGATCACTTGATTTGCCCCAATATGTAGAATTGTACCCAATATGTACCTGATATTATATTATACATTTCGTCCAGGTAAGGACTCACTACACTTATTACAAACAAGATCCAACGACTGGACGAAATCATTCCGTCTCAAAATTTAATTGGAGTTGGAAATAAAATAACGACAGCCTCGGTTAGGTTTCTCAAAGTTCTGAAACCTTAGAAACGAGAAGTTTTAATTTCGAAATTGCTTACAACGAAACTGGCGATTGTGACATTTCCGCGGTACTTGTTTGGGTTATGATTTTGTACGGATTGAGGAACTTGCTGTGTATACTCCATCAATCCGAAAATGTTTTTATAATTTAAAAATATGTAATTAAAAATATACCATATTTTATTAATTTTTATCCAAATAATTTGAGTCTTTCATAAACTTTCGAATTATTTGCCATCTGTCGTTCCAAACATGTCTGATTCCATACGAAAATAATGCCATTCCTTAGTGAACCAAAAAAAAGATTTGGAATATGTTATCTTTGGCGTCGGTCCAGTGAAGTAGCGGCGGCATTATGCGCAGGAGTTTACGACACGGCACGGCTAGGATTCCCGGAACGACTGGGACTTTCTACCTACGCCCGGCCGCGTCCTTTTGTGACTTCACCGCGCATACTCGCACCGATCCTACTAATTTTAACTGTCTTGTTTAGTTTATATAGTGTTGTCCGTGTAACTCATGTTCTATCATTTTTACCCTCTACCTGCATTCATGTGTTTTAAATACCACCATAGGCATTCTTTATTTCAAATTGGTATTTGTTAAGGCCTTTGATATGGATTATATGTCTTTATGGTTTAAGTTTATAACTAATTGTAACATTACTATCTCATTATTCGGCTTGAAAATTCTTAAAATGAATTTATTTACTTGTCGTTAATATCATGCTTACTACAAATTTTGGCAGTGCAATAAAGAAATTTACTTCATCACTATATTTTTAGATACAATCTACATGGTATTAATAAATTACCCAATATGCTGAACCACCTGAATAGTTATTTCTTATTTATTAAACCTTTGGGAAGTGTTAAATGTGGACATGAAAAATTTTCGATATGTGTGATAAAAGATTTATTGAAATGCAGGCTTTGTCAATTGCTATTTCTACTTGCTATTTCTACGTCGAGCAAGATTCACCGGTTTCGTTTTCATTATCGATTCATCAATCACGTCCTCAGCTACAATACGTCCAGCTCTAACGTCCTTTCGATATTATTCTGCGTCTGTGCCATCATTCAACTTTTTATCCTGTATTGCTCTTGTAATATGATTATAATTTCTTCGCATCTGCCGCATCATTTCAGTGCCACTACTGAATTTTCGACTTCATGGCTGTAGTCGATAGAGTGGGTTATTAGTCGCGCGTGGTGTTTACAAAGGTTGGCATCGGCTTCCATTGAGCATATACCGGTTTGGATGGAGGAATGCCGTACCGCGAGCGGCTTTTTGCTTTGGATGCGTGCTGCCCACGCGGTCGGCCCTCGGCCCGCCGGCGCCAGTGTCGCTCCTGCCTTCACGTTTGATGTCTGATAAAGGACACCTCGCAAATATTTGATTTAATTTTATATTTTCGACTTGAACTTTATGGTCGTTGTCCCCGTGGATATATTTATGCTTTGCCATGTGTTCGCTCTTAAAGTTTGATTGTTGGTATTATCTTTAATAATATTCTATATTAAGTTGAAAATATTATTCGGTCTTCGAAGGTTTTTATTATGTATTTCGTCGTTTACCTGAGCGGTGTCTTTCTTTGTTGACCACCGTTTTCATAAAATTTCCAAGTAATTAACAATGATTACATAAAATTTTAGTGAAAAGAATGACACTCCATCGAGAAGTGGTCATGCACGGCCGGTGTACGTAGACGCCCGCTACTGACCTTAGACAGAATTATAGGAACGGAACCATCATGTAACCTTTCCGCTGATATATTAATATTCATGCAAATATTTCCGTTAATACATGTTGTAAATTAGATTATAGGACGATGTTAAATTGATGGCAGAACAGAGTTTTGTTTCGATAGCCAGGTTATTATACAGTACAATGGTACCTGTACACTTGAAGGCCATTCGCAGACGCGTTACAAGTTCAAAAGGATAAGATGGTCGCCTGTAGCATACACGTGAACCAACAACCACGAAGTCTCGAGCGAAATTCAAAATTCTTTTAAAACTAGTTCTTGATTTTCTGAACTTCAAATTCTGAATATTAATCTTAACAATAATAATTCAGCCTCGAACATCAAATGTTGACAGTTCTAGCTCATTATTATTACTAGCTTATTGTGTTTGTGTCATTATTGACATGTCTGATTATAATGGAACAAACACTGAGGCTGGCCGGGGCGAGGTAGCCGGCCTGTCGACGTCGTTGGATGGCAGTGCAAATACGCCGAGATCATCTGTTGCCATTAGCCGATTGTCCTCTATCCAGCTGTGTATATGACAATTCAGTATACAGTTTTACTCTTCCTTAGTATACCCTCTTGCTATTAAAACGTTATAAGACATTATCGATATTTGGTGTTGGCGTTTTTAATTATTCAAATAAAGCTACAGATATTTTTTTATTCATTTTCATTCGCTTTAAATATGAAATTCTTGTCAATAAAGTAAAACTCAAACAATTTTTTGCAAACTTATTTCAAATTTAATTATCTCTTTACGATTGGTTTATTAGGTATTCCTTTGAGACGATTAGTACAAAGGCCAAAAGAATATAACTCAGACACTCACTTTGGTGATAGAAACTACGCCTCTACTTAATTATTCTCTTAAGCGTCTGAGGCGCCGCACTGCTCAGGTTTAACATGTAAGCGACTCGCGTTAATTACAAACTCTGATTATTCTCCCTTATCACGATTTTGTTTGTATTATTTGGTGTCTGTTTTTGTTTTTTCACCAGTCGATACTTTCGCTTGGAATCATCTTAATAGTAATATTTATTAATTAACAAATATTTCATGGTTGTCTGATTGCAGACTGACTAATAAAGACTGCTGTGGCAATCGATTACCTGATTACAATACTCGTATTTTTTTTTTATTTGAACCTGTATAGATTATACACTCAGACACAACTGGACTCTTCCTTATCACACGATTATTTGTCCTTGGTCAAAATCGGTCACATGACCGTCGGTGACGCTGGTGCCGTCAGTCTTTACACCAACAGGCCAGTCTGCACAATGCGAACAACGACTCTTGAAAACGATTTGAGCTTCTTTTGATTTTATCACATTCAATTATAAATAACATATCGGCAATGAAATATTTAAAAAACAGTCAAGTGACACGCAGTCACTATGGAACTTACTCTGTGTTTATATCGAAAACAATTAAATGTTATCTTTACTATATTGACAATTTTTAGTGATTAACTCATTTATTATTTCGTTATTGCACATGCATGCTACGATTTGGCGCGTGGACCTAATGCGGAGGCTGATACGCCGATACCTAAATCAACACTTCATTGCAATATATTCATAAATGTGGTCTCGTCTGTTTCCCGTAACGCGACGCACGGACCGGCGATTCCCTTCTCTTACTATACTAAGTGAATCAATTCAGTGTTTATTTATCATTCGTTGTTGCGTTGTTGCAGGATGTTACACTCCTCATATCCGGCACCGTTTAGCTGAAGTTTAAAGGTGAGTAGAGTAGAGTAGCCTACTTATAAAATCCCCTTTGCCGTAGCTGCGTGCGTCCTCCGCCTACGGAGGTGTGTCTATGTTACTCTATGGCCAGACTCGAAACACGCTTCTAAACTTTTACAAGGCGGAACTGGGTCGTGTAATTTTTCTTGACATTTTTGAGGCACGCTTCGCTTCTATTCATGTAGGATAGAATTAGTGAAGACTCGGTTGGTTTTCGTTGCGAGAGTCGGTACGGGCGTCGCGGTCCTCTGTTTGATTTTTAATTGAGAACTCTTATTTTAATTTTAATCATCATCATCATTATCTTACGTCGTTCCACTGTTCGTCATTTTTAATGAACAATCAAAATACTGTACAGTGTTCGATTTTATCTTATTTGTTACCGCTATTACAAAAGTTAACCGTTTTTACTGAGACTCAGAAAACTTATGGGCGACGATCTCACACTATACAGCAGAATAAAAAATAAATAGTTTTTACAACAACAACACTACAACTACAACACACAACTATAACACACAACTACAACACACAACTACAACACACAACTACAACACACAACTACAACACACAACTACAACACACAACTACAACACACAACTA
>DWEI01006244.1:0-10233 GCA_018245875.1 Mysoria ambigua | reverse complement strand
CGTAACCGGTGAATCGTGGGAATGTTCTGCATTCCTCTGCCTACCCCTTCGGGGATTACAAGCGTGAAGTTACGTATTTTAAATAAAAGAATAGAAAAGCCACTAATGAAGAACTCGAGCACAATAAGTACAAGGTAACATCACGCTTGTAATGTCTGAAGAGGTAGGCAGAGGAGTGCAGAACAGTCTCACGTTTCACCAGTTACTTCCACATCCCACTATGGAATAGGTGGTGAGCTACTATGAAATAGGCTGCCATGCATCGGGCACATATCGAGACTCCGAACCACTACTAGAAAATCTAAATGATAAAAATTTGGTTGTGCTCGACTCGGAAATCGAACGTGTGACCTCCCGATCGTCAACCGCACTTACAACAACACGACCATCGAGGCAGGCAGGCAAGTACAAGGTAAGCTCATAAATGAAAGAAAAATATTTACATATACAGACACGAAATTATTTTCAGGATGCAAAATTATTTCTAACAGATAGCTGTGAATATGCTCAGATAAATTGGAATATAAATTCGGACGGGTAGCAGTGAACACATAAAACCGGCTCGCTTGCACTCACCCTGTACTCCACGGAAACTTCTAGAATATTAAACAAACACTCCCAGTGGCCAAGCACCAACTTCGTAGGGCATAACGGGAAGTTTCTGGATTCTCCTCATTTTCAGTGCCGGTTTATTTGAAAACTCGAGAAGTGTGAAAAGTTATATAAAAAAAAACTGTCAGGAAATTTTGAATAGGGCTATTTCTCTGAACGGCGACACAGTTGATGCACCCATTATTGAGAGGGTGCGGCAGTGTTTGTATATTAACACATACAGTACATTAATCTTATGTAACAAGATTTTTAACAATTTATGGAGGATTTAAATGGAACATAAAAATAAAATAATGGGAAATAAAGATTACTTGAAACATCAGAGTGGATTACAGGCGTGAAGTTGCGTTACGAAAGTACAAAAGAGTGAGCCAAAGAGTGTGATGAAAGGTTGGAAATTCAACTCTGCGTTATTCATTTATATAAATTAAACACATTTACACGGGTAAGTTATTAATATGCACTGTTAAAAATAATAAAAACCAAAAATATATTGCATTTGTATTTGTTTACTTTGACATTGATTAACATGTTTATTTCATTAACGCGCGCCCACATTCACGCCAGTCTATTTTCTGTCTTTGTTGAGATTGTTGTCGGCACGGAGAAAAGTTAGACCGTGTGTCGAACTCGATATCCTATTCCGGAGCGCGGCGTCTTCGTCTTTTATATAGAAAAAGAAAAGAGTTAAAACAAAGAGAAACTTATATATCGCATTCAAACATTATCAATCATGTTTCTATAAAGCATTTTTCTTATTGATTGATAATAACATGTAAGTATGTTGGCGCCCAATTCGATATTTTGTGATAGATTACCAATAGGTAAAGCCATTAACCAAAAAAAATACCAATCGTAATAAACCAAAACGCCTCCATATATTCTCAACACCCAAGGGTCTAGCCAAACAAAAAACATATTATTCATTTTCCCCCCCTGTTAATATTAATGGTAACATTTGTGAACATCACACGCACGCTATACACTCCTTTAATGCTTGCATGATATGGATTATAATGGTGTGTACTGGTGTGCTGTGTATCGAATATTATGTATTGCTCTGAATTAAGCTTACCTGATTGGTTTTGATCGCACACGTGTGGACAGATATGATTATTTATAAGTTATTCATAAAATGGTTGTCCGGTGCTATTGTACTGAGTAACAAAAGTGGACAAAAATAAATCGGAACAAATAATACAGGAAAGATAATAAATACAACATATAGTTCCTAAATATATGTAGATGTTGTATCTATGGTTCATTAAAAGAATTCATTTCTTTAATAAATTGTATTCAAACAGGTTTTTAGTAATTTTTTGACATCTGAGCTGTCCTGAGTCTCATTGTCTGGTTACTTATAGGTAAGGCCTCATATATTACAGTGTTCACTTTGTGCTATTCATAATGTTTTCTTGTGTACTCATTTTAGTGTACAGCAGTATAATATACTCTCCTGTTTGACCCTTCTGAAAGATACAGGTGTGATGTTGTCATAGGCTACAAATTTTAATTAATGCTGTATTTTCTTGTATGTGCGACTACCTAAATTGTTAACTCTCTAATTATATAATTATGATTATTTTATATCAATAAATATAATTTTACAATTATAAAATTATGACAAAGGAGATAAAGGCAATCCCATTCTATTCACGCATCTTACTAAAGTAAGTGAAGTCGAATTTCATCGAAGCTTGATCGAGGTATAAATGAATCAATAACACAAACAATTTCAGATAATGTTTTGAGTTTACTACGTTGTTATTTAAATGTCATCGGCGTTAAGGGCGCAAATACGATATGTCGTCTGTGAAACATACATTAACTGCTGCGAGTTCAATTATCGCCTAAAATGTATTGACAGTCGGCAATGTAAAGCAATATTTTTATGTAACCAAATTGGATTTGTCACCTGTGTATATAGTGATTAGGTACTTTACGTGTCCTCCTAATGTCGATTTCATTACTTACTGTATAATTTCGTAATCTTCATTATCATCGCCATCATTATTATTTATCACTCATTATCATTTTTAGGGCAACTCAAGTCGCGGTCTCCAAATTATTTGTAAATGTAATAATTGAATAAGTTATATACATAAATATCATTGGTGAGAGTCTTTGAGAAATGTGTATTAGTAAAACTAATAAAAATTCATATGAAAGTCAATTGACTGTCTTTTGCACACGCTAAGCGAAGCGGATGGGAAAAGGGACGTTTGCAACAAAATTTATTGAAAAAGTTGACGGGCCCAGCTTTTCGAGCAAAAAACAATCAAACCGGAAGCTTATTGACAAAATATTACGAACTTGTGCGAATTAATAAAAGAGAGAGGCTTGTTATTGGTGAATCGCGAAGGAATCAAGTTTCACCATAATATGAATCTTTGAACACTTTTAATAGTACTTATGAAATTGCTTGTTGATCGGGTGTTTGCAAGCGTAAATGCCGAGCGGTCTTGGGTTCGATGCCCTTGTCCGGTTAGTATTGAATTTTTATATATACATACATACATATCTTCACGCCAGGTCCCTTTAGGGGGTAGGCAGCGAGCACGGAGTGCCAAATATCTCTATCCTTACAGACCTGACGCGCCTCCTCGACTTTCATAACTCTTTCCATACATGTACACCGGTTTCGGAGGCTTCAGACTTCTGAATTTTTATAAATTAGATTTTCTAGTTGAAATGACTACTAGTAGTTCGGAGCCAGAGTTTATGTGTAATGTAAGGCAATAGGCTCACCATCAGTTTCGTATCATCAGTAGGACATCGTATCATCAGTAGGACATAAACATAACTGTTGGTGAAAGGTAAGAGTGTTCTGCATTCCTCTGCCTACCTCTTCGGGGATTGCAGGCGTGCAATTACAATTTACTTACAGAATTATTTAATTTGATTGATCAGACATGTTATTACATTAATATCTATAATCTGAAATCATACTTAATTACTTTTACAGAATTTCCTTGAGCTCGGAATCGTGAAAACACTAAAAACATCGCAAATTGTCAACGAAAAAATACTAGAAAATATTTGACTTGTTAAAGTTAATTTAATTTCCAGAAGAAACTCAGCTCTACTTAATATTGAATTTTAAAAAAGGGAAATTACTTTTCGTCAACCAATTATTTAGTAATTGTATTTAGTAATTGGAATTCTATCTTCAATTCAAATTTAATCTTATACATATCATATCAGATCACGTGATTCACTGATGTTGGAGTGATTTCTGCTGCACCTCAATAATATTGGAATAAATAAGAATAGAAACTAATTAATTTGTTCTTCATGTCTTTATTCTAATATAAAGCGTAATTTAAAACATATTTTTTAAAATATGACATCTTTATTAAAATATGTCATATTTATTAAAATATGACAGCGCGATTAAAATTCAATTTGAAGTAAATGAAAGTAATGAGCTATATTAAATATATAAAAAATATATCATTGAAATTTGCAATCCCTAGTTTATAAATGAAATTCAGACACGCTTAGATCAATTTGCCATAAACGAACACGTGACGTGAACTTGTTTCTGCGCCATTAGCTCCATTTTGTTCTCTAGCGTCATTGTTCACAAAAACCTGTTCGAATTGACTTGGAAAATTGCTTTGGTTCTTCAAATATATATTGCTATCGTTTGCAGTACGAGGCATATTTCAATCTGCATGGCACTGGCGTTTAGTTGAAGTGAACGGATGATTTATAAAATATATTGGATTCAATTTTTTTTAAGAATGTCTATAAACACACGAGTACGTGTACTGGTTTAATTGACTGCGTCGTTGGTCGCGTCTAGAGGCAGATTGAGAGGTCCTGGGCTTAAATCTTGGGTCGGTCGCTACGGGATTATTTTAACTTAGATTACCCAGTGGAGTCGGGTTTGTGCTCGGTGTAACTGGTACAACGTGGGAGTGTAATACACTCTTCTGCCTATCTCTTCGGAGATTACAGGTGCGATGTTACGTATGTTTTTGTTACGTTCAACAACCTAATTCCAATCTGAAACTCGTAGTTACCATATAATATAACTTATTTAGACATTATAAGAACATCTACAGGCAAAGCACATGTCAATATTAAAATTTAGTTGATTGAGTTTACATACACTTTTGAAGTTCTGTTTTGATTACTTTCGAAATTTTCTTGTGAAGGTTGGTTATAAACATCTAGCGAGGGCCTGTAAATTGTATAAGTTTTTGGAAACAAATACAAAAGCACTAGCATAAAACAAACAACGAAATACATATACGTTAAGTGTGAGTTGATTCGTGAATGGGTTAGCTAACTTTATTTTCATATTGTTTTACAATAACATAACATCATACCTGTTATTCTCGAACAAGATTGCCGAGGAGTACAATAAACTCCCACGTTTCTCCTGTTACTTTTATGTCCCACGGTGGAACAGGGGATGTAGATATTGCCATACCCGGGACCCAATCTGAGACCTCTAATGATGATGATTTGATTTACGTACGCTCCAAAGACAAGGACTTAATAGTCATGACATCAGTTTCTTTAAAGTTTAGTTCTTTCTAAGTCTGAACTTTTAGTCGATAAATTATTATTATTTTATCTCGAGACAACACTCACAAGCCTTAGATGAGGACTCCTAAAACTAAATAAAACTTGTACTATGATAACAAGACAATTACGAAGAAACAATATCAACAACAAACTAGCAAAACAAAAGATCGGTAAACACTGAACAACAGGATAATGGAGTAATCACTTTTAATGAAAACGGATTTAACTTTTATACCGAACGTCTTTTGTGTGCTGATCCGCGTGCGATATCTAACATAAGAAAATATCTCATGGAGTCAGTGATACAGCTTGTAGATAGCAATGATACCATTATTGTCATCTATGTCGGGATTTTAGAACGTTACCATCCAATTTAGTTCATTGGACCTAAAAGTGCAGTACCTAAACGTTTAGCATAATGGTCTTGACAATAAAAATACAACTTGCCGTATTAGTCGTTAAATATGGTCACAAGATGACACTTTCAGAAGATAAATAAGTTCTAATAGTTTATAATTATTTCAGCAATTACAGCTTTGAGCAGATCGACGCGTTTCGCAAAATCTTTACTACTGCAGACTTCGAAAAAGTGGAACTCCCTGACGGCGTCTGTTTTTGCCGACTCGTATAACATGGAATTATTCAAATCAAGAGTGAATAGGCACTTTCTAGGCAGTAGTGCTATATCCTAGAGATCATGTGAAATAGCAGTATAACGAGAGCCTATTTTTAAATAAATTGAAAACAAGAGATGAATAGGAGATAAATATGAGCGAAAGCAAGCAATTGTCACTGGTGCCGGCCAATCTTTACAAAATAACGGCTTAAGCAAATAATTAAGAATACCTTAATCTATTCGGTCATCTGTTTCACCAGCGCTGCGTCCAGTAAATTAATTCTCCCCTGTTAACATCCCTAATATATGTATCCTATGATCTTTTCCCTGCGTACGGGACCCTAAAATCCGTATAAATCACAGTGGAAGGTAATTTTGGCGTAAATAAAGCGACGGAACAAAAGTTGGGCACAATTCTTATCAGATCTTAGTATTTCCTTGGGAAAGTCGAAATCGTGTTGCCGTAATAACGCCTGGATTGATGCTAGCTCGGATATGCCGTTTTATGGCACCCATTTGTGTCATTGCCGCTGATGTATAAAATTCCATGATAAACAAATTTTCTTTTAGCAAGTAATTGAATATACGATGATTCTCAATTTAGCAAAAATTTTATAAAGCGGCAAATGTATAGTGGTTGGAAGTGATATTGCTGAATGGGAAGATTCGATCCCCGGGTGAGGTACTATTTGGCTTTTTCTATTTCAGATTGCTAGTTACTACTAGGCTCAGGCTCACCTAACTCAGCTCACAGCTCAGCTCACAGGCTCTCTGAACTACTGCTCGGAGTCTGGATTTGTGCCTGGAGTATGACAATACTCATCCAGTTTCATTGTAGGTCATTTAACGTAACTGGTGACTTGTGGGAGGGTACTACACTCCTCCGTCCACTTCTTCAAGGATTACACACTTTAGGTTCACTTTTTTCTTTCAATTGTTCCACCTTCTGCGATACACCTACTGGTATATGTAATAAATGTTCAAGCACTTGGCTAACGTTAAGGTTGGATTATTAGTTACAAAAGCCTCTTGCTCATGCACACTGCAAGCGACAACCTAATAGCCCTTCTGCCCTTTGAACTGGATACCCACTTATTGCATATTAATGCTTCATTGCGCCATCTTTGAGGGTGATGGGCTTTGAAACTTGTTAGTGACATCGTTTTGTTCATTGGGTCAATGCGTGTAAGTCATTGAGTTGAGTGAGTGCACGCAGCTGTTGTTCAGATGAATTGGAAAATATCCAAGTGCAATTGTCATATTGTACCCAAGCAAAGATTCTCTACTCAGTTTAGTGTACGTCTTTTCATAGATAAAAAGAAACCTTCTTAATCAATGCTTTATACAAAACTTTATCGCTATATAAAAGGTTAACTAGATTATAAAATGACTTGGGAGTGATCGACCCTGGGATTTTCTGTTTTTTTCAGTATTAACCACAGAAAAAAACGTACATTCACGCTTGTTATCCCCGAAGAGGTAGGCAGAGGAATGCAGAACACTCCCGCGTTTCAGCCGTTACGTTTACGTCCCACTATGGAATAGGCGGTGAGCCTATTGCCATGCATCGGGCACATATCCATACTTCGAACCACTATTAGAAAATATAAATTAGAAAAATTTGTAGTGTTCGATCCGGTAATCGAACCCGGGACGTACCGATCGGCAGTTACACTTGCAACCAACACGACCAACGAGGCAGTGAGGCAGGCAACCACAGAAAAATAACGGTGAATAAGGAAAGTGTTTTTTATGTTGACACGCACGAGCAGAATTGTCTTGAGTTTGCTCATACTCGTGCACAAGTTTACAAAGTTCTTGTCAGTGAATTTAACCAATGTAATTCTTACACCTTATTTCTTGAGCCGACATTTTTGTCTTTCACCTTCTTACTTCATTATATGTATCGATGCAGTGTACAGTGCAAAACGATAATTTATATATTACTTTAAAATTGTTTAGCTACATATAACATATTTTAAATAAAACTTCAGACCTTTAATACACCAATAAGTAGGCCCCAAGCAGTGGGCAGTGTAATACCCCAAGCAGTAAAACATGGGAGTGTACTCCCACGTTTACTATTTCCGTTTGCATACCACTGTGGAACATCGTTGGCCAGGATAAGAAATTATAAATAGAAGTTTTAAGTAAGAATAATCCAATAGTTTCTACCCGACGCGTAAATTTTCTACCCTTACTACATATAACTACCAATTAAATTTGAAATGTTAACAGTCAACATAAAGTAGCAGTAAGTCATGGAAACAAACTCACTATTACACATATCATAAATTAATCACTTGTATACCGTAGGAATAAAAAGGCATTCATTCATTCCTATCATCCCTTCTATCGTTCCACTGCTGGAACATGGGTCTCCCCTCAGAACGAGAGGGTTAAGGCCACAGTTTGCCACGCTGGCCAAGTAAAAAGGCAATTATTCATAAAGCCGTCAACAATGTGGCAGTTTATGACATTGAAAATTGACGAACGAAAACTTTTTTTACCATGGTGATGAATATCACGGTGTATGGTATATTTATACTCACCACGGTATATGCTCACCATTTATTCCAGCGTTACTGGTGAAACGTGCGAGTGTACTGCACTCTACTGCCTACCTCTTCTGGGATTTCTGGCGTGATGTTACGTTTTTTTTTAGAATAAATGTATAAGATTCTCATTGAAAACATATACACATACCGTTCTTATGACCGTAGTATCCGGTGCCGGACGACGACCCACTGCCGGCGGACGAGTCCTGCCGGGGGCGCGCCTCGTCGTCCACCTCCAGGGGTGGCGGGTTCGGATCCATCGCAGCTAGACCACTGTCATCGCTTCGACACACCAAACACACGCCTCACTTCACCGCTTTGTACCTGAAACGGGAGGGTTTTTTTTTCTCATTTATTTAAAAAAAAAATTAACTTGGTGTGCAAGTAGACGGTATATTTTATTATTCTTGTAATATTATGAATGTTTTTATAATTACGTCGACATTTATATTTATTATATTAAACTAATTTTGTTAGATTTTTCTCACTCGGTACTCCCCGACTACATCGTAATAATATGATACCTAATAATCAGTGACATATTTTACAAAATTTTCTTCCCCAACAGACGTCGAGCCGCGGTTATTTTATACTTAAGACTTCCAACATTTCAAGACCCTTCAATTCTTTTGTACAATCTGCGCACCGTGAGCAAAGGGCCGCTGGCTGTATTAAAATTCCATTCGGCGTGTAATAAAAGATTCGGTCGTTTACTACAACATTTGTAATTGTAATATTACTGTCGCCGACCGCGGTCGCAATACTTACATCGAGCTCGTAAAATGTGAAGCGGAAAAAATTAAAAAGGAAAAAATTGTTCGAATAATGAAAAAATTTCCGATGTTTATGCCGAGTTATGCCGTTATTTATGCCGAAACATTCTTATTTTACATTTTTGTCACCATTATACAGGTAATTTTAATATCGTTACAAATAGATGTTTTTATACTATTGTCTAAGTGAATAACAACAATATATAAATGCCGTGAGATACACGGCGCCACTTAATCCCAAACTAGAGCTAGACAGTTGATACATACATAAATACATACATACATAAATACATACATACAGAAATACATACATACAGAAATACATACATACATACATACATTGAAATATACGCTTAAACTTCACACCCAGATGCTCAGATACTAATTCTACAGGAATAGTATCTTTAACAGTGTTCTTAATAATCAGAGCCTTTAACAACTTACTCAACTGGTCAATCAAATATACTTAAGTATCGGTCAATAACAATAAGACTGATATGCTTTGATTCTAGATGCTGCAGTCCTATACAAAGCCAATATTACTCTTTGCTTCCTCTAAATGTTCTCCTTTCAAATACGAGCTTTATATTTTATCAAAATATAGAAAAATTGGATAACGATACCGTAAGATGCTACGTCCAGTTATCATATATCATAGTAAAGAAGAAGAAAAAGTAACTCCACGCCTGTAATCCCCGAAGATGTAGGCAGAGGAATGCAGAACAATCCCAACATAATAAAGAATATTTAATCATTGTTGAAAAACAAACAAAAAATAAAACGTTCACTGTGTTTGCGCCGCAATAAATTAATAAAGGTCTATTTAGAAAATAAATTATTTTGTATTTATTTTCCTCTACTTCGTGCCTATAAGTGTACGTCCTACCACTAAGGATGAATGTACAAACGACAAATGATTTTAATTAATACTTATTGTAACGTAACATAGCGCATGTGACTTAAGAAGAGAAGTGAAATACGCACCCACGTCTCCCCACGTGCGCATCTATGTGCACTAGGAAATGTAAAACTCGGGAAGTGAACACGGGACCTCCCGATCGCCAGTGCCATTCGCGACGACCTCGACCAACGAGGCAGTATGTACTTAAGAAATATCAATGTCCCGAAGATTACT
>DWEI01006243.1:0-10234 GCA_018245875.1 Mysoria ambigua | reverse complement strand
ATTTCTAAGAATGTGATTTAATGTGGAGAGTGATGTATCGCTCCAAATTTATTTGCTTATACTAAATGACATTATAACAGAAAAATTCTATGTATAATAATAAAAAAGAAATTTTAGAAATTTTTGTGTCTGCCGTTTTCAAACTAATTATTAGAATGATTTTTTAACAGAACTGATATTTTTTGCATTAAATTTACATCCTGAATCCTGAACTAGCCATAAGTTATTGCGATATAATACATGAATTTAAAAAGAACAATAAAAAACATAGCGTTTAGTTGAAACACATACGGATTACTTGAGAAAAAATATAGTAAACACATAGGTAGTAAATGGTTACAAATACTTTTGATTTTTATACAAAACCTTCTTACAATACTTTTCTAAAATATGAGACACCTGTATCATTACTTAAAAGGTTGCAATGAAAAAATTAAACAAAATTTTTTTTTCAACGCCTTTGTGACCACACCTTAACTCGCTAAGCACGGTACGCATTTAGCGTTCTTTTTCAACTTTACTCAGCGTCTTTTTGCAGTTCGCGAAAGTTTGCCTTCCTGTAACATTTTACAGTGGAGCGTTTCTGCCGGGCGATCACATCGAGTTAATAAGTTCGCGTTTCGATGGCTCCTGCGTTTTAAACTTTTAGGATATGAGATAACAAGCTGAGAAAAGAGACGTCGATTTGGCTAAGTCCACTTTAAGATCTTGCCGGATTATGTCTCTTTTATACCAACGGAATTTCGTAATACTGGCTTAAGTATTTTGGGATTTTTCGAAGAAACATCGAATGCTGTTATATCATGCAAGTCGATCTATTTTAAAGAATTGTAAAATTTAAATATTGCATACGATTTTCTAATATATTCAAATTGCGTTAATTACCGCCGATCACCTGTGGTATAGAGTATATACAAATATTAGACTTTAGTGTTCTTGATAAGTACCTATTAGAGCTCATTAAATATCCGCACGTCTTATAGACGTACGAATTGATAGATATTCAATCGTCGCAAAAATCTCTGATAAACAACTCTCGAATGTTCTCGAAGTTTAACTTTGAGATTCTCGATACAAACCCGGCACTCGACTGCCGTCGGCGGCAATCGCCGACCGAATAAGTCTCTCTTCGACACGCCAGCAGTGATAGCCGCCGACATTCCTTTTTCAAATGTGGTTTGTGGCTCGATCTATGATAATATAGAATCATTCGTTGCTTATTAAGATATTTATCTTTATTTTTCTTATACATGGCTGGACACATTGTATTTTTTGAATATTGTAAAGCTTAGTGTGTTATTATTGTAAAGAACACCGAGTTACATTGAAGATATTCATATAAAAAAGATTCCTACATCATGAAAAAAGATTACAATGTATTTAATCTTAAAATGATCATTGATTCGTCTAATCTATATCTTTCCCGTGATATTATATAATTTATCATAACGAAATCGTTGGTATTCATGATAATAAATCTTGCTATAAAATATTGTTCTCGGTCGGAAGTGATAAATTTTATTCGGAAGTAAAAAATTTTCCTCAACATAGTTTTTCGCTCCTCCCCTTCGCCTCCGGCAACTTAATTTTCATGATTTTCCCGTATTTCAATTTCGGACTATTGAATCCATCTGAGGACTTGTTTTATTTCTGACATTTTCGAAAGAAATATAGGTAGGTAATCTTAAACTGCCTTGTTTATTTTTGGCTGTTAATTTTCTCATGTTGTTTTTCTCTTAATTGGTATTTAAAAATATAAAAAAGATAATGCCTGTTTGAAAGGCCTGTTGTGCAAGTGGTTAGCGGCATTGACCTCTATATGTATATAGTCTATATGTATGTGCATAAAAGATATGTACGTTGATAAAAGTTTAAGACAAATTATAATAATTAAGGTTTTAGATAAAGATGGCCGCATGTCACATGTTCCAGAAAAAATTTTTCTTGTTCTTATCATGAATTAAGACAAACTTGTATGTATTTAAACTTCGCTTGAAGAAATTCTTTCACGCGTCTTTTTTATTGAACTGTTATTTAACTGTAGGTCTATACCATTAAACAATCACATCATCTTTTGCAATCAATTTTACAATTTAATTTTGCTTTTTAACAGTAACTCGATTGATTGACAATTGCATCCGTGGTCAGCAGTAAATGCGCATAGATGACAGCGGTCATATTTATATGTGAATGATGTCTGCTCGTTGGTTTCTCTAAATTTTCTTTTGGTCTGATGAGTTTTAAAAAAAACATAACCCAATATCCTTAAAGCTAGGACATGTTCAAAATCAACTGAGCTCAACTCAAGCAACGAATTGGCGATTCGTCGGAAGCCAAGCGGCCGATGTATTACATCAAACGGATATCTATCCTCATCGTTCACCACGGATAGTAACGACGTGTAAGTAGAAAGTTTCCGAGCAATGCATAAGTTTCCCGGCAAATTACTCCGCTAACTAACACGATTCGCACCTTCCACTCGGCCTTCATATTTTTTTCGGCGCAACACCTAAATTACCCTCAGAGCTAATAGTTTTCACCTATTACCGTGAGCGGGGCCGAATTTATCGCTTGCCACTGTTGATTTATCTGCGAGCCGGCCGGATTAACTACCGCTAACTTGGCGATAGTTAAGTCTGCTATCTCTGATGTTTCAGAGCGAAAGCTCTTTCCTTTTATCTAAATTGGTACGCTACCAATAAAGATCCAGCGGCGTCTGTCGTAAACCATTCGCCCCATACGCTTCATTATGGAGCAAAGTTTTAGATATGATGGTACCGTTTTATTGTCCACCGATGTCGCGAGATCCCTATCGATAATGAGATTTGGTGAGCCAGTATCGGACACGCGCGACATATTGAAATGTTGGACAACTTGCTAACTGGGTGTTCTTGGAAATAAAGCGAGCTAACGGCCATATTCATGTAACCACACGATATAAGACGAATTAGGAGATATCTGTATAAAAGCAATTAGACAAATAACGGAGTTGTAAAATATTATAACCCTAATTCTGACTTGATTCATATATTTAATGTAGTATGATGGATGTGTAATTGGAATACATGAATGAAGGATAGGGAAATGGGTAGTAATTTGTAAAGTTACTGAACTGATTTTAAATTACAGATTCCCATTACGGAATATTAGAGCAGAACTAACAGCATAATTTACTAATCTATTACGAATTATACGATTGTGAACCCGGGGTTAATGTGACTTTAGTTGGTGGACAAATGCATTCGTAAATTACGGCCGAAACTTCGCCATCAAAGGCTTAGCCCGGGACCATTACGGCTCCCTTTCTAACAATGCCAAATAGATTAAAGTGCGACAGAGACGAATAAATCTTCTCCTAATTGAATTTGTCATAAAAATTGAAAGTTTCTTCGCTCCCAGGGCCGCACTTCACGAACTACTTTTAATCCATTCTCCGTAGGGAACTTCTAATTTATTGTGAGTGCTAAGTTTGCTCTGACTATTCTAGATATACAGAAGTTTACCCTTGTTTCACCTACGTTGATGTAATCGTTTTATCTGAAATGAAATCGATTGCGTTCCAGCAGGGCAGTGGTACTATTTCTGCTGCAAATACCTTTGTTTTAAGATACTTTGTAATATTTTAAAAGTATTAGATACTGGCGAATCTAATACGCGACAGTATTCTCTCAATGTGCCATAGAATTAATATTAATTGTTCTGTTCGTGTATTGATGTAAAACCATTAAATTGAATACGTCTACTGTTCTATCTTATTACCGAATTACAATCATCTTGTATTAATAGCATTAGTAATATCTCGTAACTAGAGTAATTCTCACTATGAATATCACACACACACACACACACACACACAACAACACATCGATCCTAATTGAAGGCAGTAAAAGGTTTTCATTCATCCGAAAACGCTGGCGACGACACAGTGGCTTTACGACACAACAATGTTATCAATGCTATGGGCGTGTGAGGTAACAGCTCGTAAATTGTCCTTTCTCAAATATAATATCTTTATTGAACGGTGTTTCATATCACCGCATCCTGTATTTTTTGTGATCTATATTTACATGCAATTTTTGTTTGTTATATGAATAATGAAATTTTAACTTTTTATAATTACATGACCATCCTCGCCTGACCAGCGTGGCAGGCTTGGGTCAGAAACATTTTTTAGGAGGAAACTTCTATCAGCTACAGGACCGATGGAGAAGTTTGTTATGGTAAAAACGTACGATTATAACGAATCTAATACAACTGTCTTTAATATATAATTAAAAACAAAGTATTAAAAAGTATTATGAAATTTTCAATCACATCTGTCTAGTTAAATGATAAGAATGACTCGGTCTCGTTCATCTCATTTTAATCCAAAACGTCATGGTCACGCGCTCTTGCACAATAAAAACAAAGTTCGTTGTAACCGTAACAAATCGATTTAGGGCTCCAAAGGGCCTTAACAGTTAAAGAGGTCGTTATGAAGAGCACGAGAGCCACAGAAGCCGAGATGTAAAATATTTATTGCAGTTTAAAAGCATTAGTAGATTGCCATAGATTGGAAACAATACGTGCAGTAGGATACGATAAGTCATACTAACATTGTACATTAACATACATATATACATACATTCATACATATCTTCACGCTAGGCCCCTTTCCATAATTATTGGTAAGCATACATAGCCTTATATGGGCTATTTTTCCAAAAGCATTGGCAAAGGAATGTAGTATTCTCTCTTTTCACCAATGAAATTATACGTCCCATGCCATACACCGGGCACATATACAAACACCAAGCTGCTACTGGAAATTTAAGGTTAATACAAGCTGATAACATTCGCCCGACCCGGGGATGGAAGCCAGGACATTTTGCTCTCAACTCATGCTCGCGATCACTTGACCAACGAGGCAGTCTACCTATGTAGTATAACTGTTGAACGCATTTAGACTACTAAACTGTAGGCTCTATTAAAATGTAGAGCCCTTTGTGGATTCGTTCCGCATCAATGGCACTGTACAATTTTTTCGCCTTTCTCTCGCTACGTGTTGCTGACGATTGAAAACGGTACTTTTCAAATCCATTAGTGTTTAGTGGTACGACATTATCAATGATTTTGTATTTGTGATTTATTAAATGGAATTTATATATCGACGAGAGAGAAGATCCGACAAGTATGGCTCAAACTGAAAGACAACTTAACTTTGAACTGACATCGCACCATCACGCCTGTGATCCCTTTAAGATAGGTAGGTGGGCAGAGTGTAGTATACTCTCACGTTTCACCATTTAAATTACGTTAATGAAATAAAAATAATATTAATATTATTATGATGTTTGGTATTTGATTTTGATGTTCTCTGACTACTCTGCAAGGGACCTAGAGTGATGATATAAGTATTATAATTATTTTTTTGGGATAAAGAGATGCTTCCAACATATAAAGTACACACATAGTCAGTAATATAGAAAATATAAACTAAAATATTATCTAGAGTAAAAATGGATCGCAACCTCTGTTAGCTCAGATTTGTACTCTGAAATATTTGCTTAGCTAACATACAACTTAAACATTATGCGCAAATTCGCATTCGCGCTAATTTTTCAGACAGCACTTTAAATACTTAGCAAGTGGCGATTCTAAAACATCATGACAGTTCAGTAAAATGATTTTCTATATAACTATTAAAACATCTATATAATTAATAATAACTCAAACTGAAATTACTTAAATTTTAATATATTATCTTATAAGTAACGGCATTTGAATGAAATAGTTTCGGCGACGTTCTTGTACTCACAATGTACCGGCGTACGCTGTCATCATTTACTCTTTTACTTATGTTACGTCACAGGAAACCGCCAAAATGTATTCGGGGAAATTCCACATATTGCTAATATCCCCTGGGATCTGATAATACGTGGAGAATGTCATTAAAATAATTCAACGCGTCCGAATAGATGAGCCAATTTTCCCTAATATATCCAATATGAGTTCTTCACGTATGTTTTTATGTTATAACTGAACTGATATTTGGCATTGTTATTGCGTTCCGATTTTATGCGGCAAAACTATGTCAATCTAACTTTTGAGATTATCACTTCCTTTTTACCTACTGGCTGCCCTACCTTGGCGTTAGGGTTGGCACTCGTTGTGACATTTTCGTAATTTGCATTCTGCACTTTCTAACGTAATCACACTTCAACTAACCCGTAAGTTATGAGTTTATATGAAAAATTATTAATTACAATTGAATTAAATAAATAATTGAATCAAAGAATACATAAGGTGTTAATAAATATATTTAAAATAAATTTATAATCTAATGAGTATTTAATCATACACATTATTTATATACGTTTATGTATTACTACTATTCAAATTATGTAAATGCAATTAATTCAATATTTTTTCGAAATCAAAAGTTTTAATTTTTTTTACATAATTATATTAACAACCCTACATTAGGCCGCATCCACTAAAGTTTCCGAACTTTACTGCGATCTTTCAAACGCATGCTATGAGCTGTATTGCACGGGCTATAAAACTATGTGTAACTGGTGCCTTTTGCAATTTACTACAAATAAATGAGATGATATGAATATTGATTTATTTTAAATTTTAGTTATAAGAGACATATCATTAAGTTAGTAAAATATTTATTATAGAAAATATCCAAACATTCAAAGGAAAAATAGTATTAAATTTACAGTACCATTTCAAATGTCAAAATGTCTTTTGACACATTAGTTATTAGTTATTAATAAGGGTTAAAGTTTAGTGTTATTGCGTAAAACATAATATCGGAACAAAGGACTTTTGTTTTGTAACATGCAAGTAATTATTATAAATTTAACAATGAAATTAATATTTATATATTACATTAGGTATTTCAAGATTATACGGAACGGCTGAAACAACACATATTGCGCTGAATGCGGTGACCATCACTCTATTTCCATGAATGTAAAGTATATTTACACAGAAATTTCAACGTCGTAAACTTAACATAGCTTTCAAATTCCAGCGGCGCGCGCACCCGCGCCGCGCGCCGGCGTCGCCGTGGCGCGCTTCCCCCGTTGCGAAAAAAGTTGCAAGTCGCTACTCGGCGCCGAGGAACATTCAAATTTATCGATTGTCGCTCATTACAGCTTCCCTCTACTTACCCACTCACCAACTTGGCCCTCCGATATCCCACATTACTTTTTATCCCCGCGCTCGTATCTCCGTGTTTTTTTTTTGTTCATCACCGTTATTATTGTCCGTTAAACTTAAAGCGCTCGGCGGCTAACTTTCGATGTCTTTGTGATTTACGAGGGACGTTTCGGAGTGTTTTATCGAGCATAAATGTAAGTTCGCTACTTGTTGAGATTGAAGGTCGGGTCGTTATAATCGGTTAACTGTACCGGGTCACTGTTTTATTGTCGCTTCATCGCCGATATAAAATATAAAGATCAGCTGTCTTTCTGCCCGTCAATGTCTCAAGGATTAAGCTGATATTTATTTTATCATTAGAGATATTTAACGGTTGTACATATTTGGTGAAAAGCTGCAGTATTAAACTTTTCTACCTAACCCTTTGTAGAAATATAGGCGTGAAGTTATTATGTTATACATTGATATGAACAGATGATTTCGACGTATTTCGGCTGGTAGCGAATTCCTCTAGGCATTAAATCCGTCGGTTATGAAACATTGTTTCAGGTAATACAATAAATAAAAAATACTTGTAAATAAATAAAAAGATATACCTATTGATGGCTTTAGGGTCCTTTGTCATGAGGCAAAATACCTACTGCTCGTATCGTACGTTATTTGATCTAATTATTGTGGAATTAAGTTGAAGTTAAAGAAATTAAGTTTTTTGTTGTAAAATAATATAGTAAAAGAAGGAAAATGTACATAACGCTTAAGAATGTATTAATATTTAAGCAAATACCTGAAGTAGTATATTTCCTCATACACCTACCATATAATAGTACATAATAAGAACGTACTCGAATAAATCATCCATTTCGATTAATATGTATCGTGTAGTTTTCGTCTTTTGAATTATTGACAAACAAATTTTTATATTTACCTTGGCTTATGACATGGCTTATAAATATATTTTGAATATATTTCTATTCGTCTATGAAACGGATTACAAGTAAATTAAGGGTAAATAACTTTAACTGCAAACCTTTAACCGATATCTTGTGTTAATTCTAAATTAAGTTTAAGTATTGGCGACGAGATATGAAAGTAAATTATGGTAGAAGCAGCTGGAAACTAAAATTATTATGTAACTTAAGGTTACAAATTAACGACAATACACATCAGAGAACAATAACTTATATCTCACAAATACCTCTCGTTTCCGCCGGGTTCGAACCCTGAACTCTCGGAACCGCGGTGAGGTTGTAAGATCAGTTAGGTAATAAGATTGAACGTAAGGTAACACATTCGTACGGAAGATGGTGCGCCGTGGAAAAGTAGTTTCGCATTCGGGAGGGGGGCAGTGCTTAGGGCTGCCTACGACGAATTTGTTATATAAAGTTTGCAAATGGAATAATATACATTATAAAATATTTCTTTTATTAAAGTTCTCATTATAATTATGCTTAAGTGCGCTTCTCTCGTGTATCCTATATTGAGCCTAAATTAGAAGTTAACTGCCTCGTTGGTCGAGTGTCGAGCAAGGATACTGCTGAGCAAGAAGTCCTGAGTTCGACCCTCGGGTCGGGTGCTACTGAATATTTCGGGTGAAGTTTCTGATAAGGGCTCACCCACTGTTCCGTGGTGAGACGTTAGGCGGGAAGCTAAATGATGAAACGTGGGCATGTACTAAAATACTCTGCCGACCTCCATGAGGATATACACATGTGATGTTGTGCTTTACTTTATTGAATGTAACAATGGCGAAAGTTATGCGACAGGACAGGGGTATGTGGCAATCCTTAATCTCTGCTTACCCATCTGAGAAACAGGCGTGACAATATGTATGTATGTATGTATCTAATATTATTATAACATGTTAAGAAAAGTTTTATGATATTTGTAGCTTTAAAGCATAATGTACAAAAATCAGCACGAGCTTGATGCTAACCTCTATCGCAAGTCGATTATTATGATCAGTTCGTATTAATTAATAAAACAAAAGACATCTAATTTTAATCAAACAATTGCGAAACTTTAAATTTTTTTTATTAAATCACATCGGCCATTTAAACATTATTCCTTTGTCAACTGCTTGTTACACGATATATTCTAGCTACGAGTACGTCGCAAAGGAAATATATTGTCTGACTCAGCGCGTCGGCAACCCTAGCCGTGATCCATTAATCCGGCAGAAGCCCACATGGCGCCGCCGATACCTGCCGACGCGACGCGCGGACGCCTATAACGACAGCGACGACACAGATCGCACATTACCAACTTGCGAATGTGTTGCGTTGCGTCAATCTATCTACTCGCGGCTATCGCGGCGATGGTGTTGTCCAAATGTGGACGTACGGTGCGATTTTGACTAGTTTTATTAGGGATTGATGTATGTAGAAGACGCATGTCTGGTCTGTAAGTACGGAGATACATATTTGGCACTCAGCGCTCTCTCTATGTCATATGGAACCTAGCTCAATGTTATAAATAATAGTGAATTAATGTGTTCGTTTTTGATTTATTTAGCAGATTTGTTCAAGTGAGGTATGGCTAGCAGACATCTGACGTACGCTTAGCATATAGTACATATAAGTTATATATAATAGGTATATAGAAAGTGTAACGATCGGAGTGAACTCGAATATTTTTACACAAACACTTAGTCGCGACAAATTCTACATGTACCTACAAGTTATCAATTGTCGGTAATCGATTGAACATTGATGTCTTCACACACCCCATTTACTATCGACGTTTGATATTGAAAATATTCCCTTTTAAACATGGGGGGGGGGGGGGTTGTAATATTTTTGGGGTGTAATGCGACTTTTGCATATATCATTTACATACGTAACGTTTGCGCGGAAGATGAAATTCGATTATTAAAATTGATATCGTAAATATTGCAACTAAATCTGTTTAAGTTTCGAGTGTGGAAAAATAAACATTGTATTAAATCGTTTGCCAATCTGTAGATAATGGATATAGAAATAGACAATAACGCAGTTCTATTTCTAAGTGGTCATCGTCACCTACTCGTATATACACCCGCAACATAGCTAGGGCGTTGTTTAAGACGTGTAGCAATTTAAAATCG
>DWEI01006242.1:0-10234 GCA_018245875.1 Mysoria ambigua | reverse complement strand
GTTGCCGATCTCGTTCTCATAGTCAGCTATAGGATTGTGATATTAATGGCTATCAATTTGTCAATTAATGTTGACATTGTAATAATTCAACTGACGATTGAACATAACATCACGCCTGTAATCCCCGAAGAGGTAGGCAGAACAGAATAGTACATTCCCACGCTTCATCAGTTACGTTTGTTCTATGGTGGTGAGGATATTGTCATATCTAGAACACAAATCTGGACTTCGAAGTAAATCTACACTAGAAAACTCCAGTAGTATCCGCCTCAGGATTTGTACTCAGGTTTTTTTGATCATCAGTCATAGTTGCAAACTGAAAATCATAAACAAATACATGAATTTATTTACTTGATAATTGTTTGAATTTACCAATTCAATTGATGGATACATTGAATAAAGTATAAAGAATTTTTTATTTAATTAAATAAACCAACCTTTCAAAATATAACCAGGTATGTAACAAAACATTTAACCGGGTGTCCACCCTCATCTCCCACCGCAAGACCCACTCCGACGACAAGCCCTACAAGTGCCACCTCTGTCCTAAGGGATTTCACCAGAAAGGTTAACAAAATCCTTATTCCTATCTCACTTTCCCGCACTTAACTCCAATTTATTCCAAACACTCAATCCCTGGATTCGACATTAATTTGATGTTCACAAAATCGGTAGGCATCCAAAGCTAGCGTTATTTTGTTTATAACAAAAACCAAACCGATGTCAGAAGTATCGTTTTATATTTAACCTGATGATACGCCGATAGCAAAGGAAGTTCATATAGCCTAATAAATGGACACTTAAAATTGTAATGTAAATCATATTGCCAAGAGTAGAAGTCATTCGTTCTTAACGTGAACGAGGCTTGAAGATCGCTGCATGACGCGGCCTCAAAGCAGATTGGCTTGGGTCTGCGTTAATTTTAAGCCGAGGCGAAAGTTTTCGAACCGCCTTGAGGCTTCAAGTTCTGTTCGAGTGCTCAGGCGTCAGAGCGTGATTTACGCTCGTGACGTTACTAACGCTAGCAGGTTCTACGTTACTCGACTATTTAGTTAATGTGTATTCTTCTCAATGTACAGGTAACTTAAGGAACCATTTGTTTACTCACACCAACGAAAGGCCGTACCGTTGCAATATTTGCATGAAAGGTTTCAATCAACAGTCTAATTTGGTCTGCCACAAAAATAAGGTAAGACTCCATGAATTATTAATTTTTAATATTTTTATTCACTGTAAAGAGCTGGAAAATACATAGATTTAATATCTTCAGGCTCACCCTGATGAAGGTAACTCCAGCGTTCCGAAAAATAGAATCACACCTCGCAATAACGAATCGCAATCTACAGACACTCAAGCTGAATCCGCAAAGAACAGGTAAGATTCTAGTCACTTTTAAGTGTGATAATATTGCACCTTTTAAATTAGGTATTTCTTCGTTGTGTTTTTCACCAATATGACTGGCCATTCATCATTTGTCCATTAAACTCTGGTTTTATGAGATAGTTATCTGAAAGCAAACGAAATTTACAAACTTAACCTCACATCTGTAGGCAGAGGAATATAGAATACTCCCACGTTTCACCAGTTAGGTTTACATTCCATTATGGTGGTGAGCCTATTGCCATACACCGGGCACATATCCAGACTCCAAGCCACTAGTAGACAATTTAAATTAGAAACATTTTGTAGTATCCCACCCGGAATAGAACCCAGGATCTCCCGATCGGCAGTCGCCCTTGCGACCAACACATTCGAGGAGGCAAACTATTTAAAAAAATAATTAGTTGTAACTTAATTTTTAATGTTCATTAAAGTTCAGTTTATGATATTATACTCATGTTCTCACAATAACATTTTATTACAGGCAACAATCAGAACAATGTGAAGTGACATCCTCCATGGGACCTTACCTTCCTCCGATTGGAGGGTCTTGGACGAAACAGTCGCTGTGGGAGATGCCGAAACCTCTCAACGAAGCTGGGGATCCGTTCAGTAGCGACTGGGGCGCGCCCGGCACCGGTGTGATCGTTGACGCCATCAAGACGTATCATATGGGGATCGCTTTGGCGACCCAGCAAACGCCTTTTGCTCTGCTGAAATCGGACAGCGATGCTCCCGTGCTTGTGAAGGTCGTTGACACAAATCTTCCTGGAGGAAAGCAGGTACCACATTTTAATTGATAAACATTTGGTACACCTGTATAGCATATACTTGACGCTCTTAACTTAATTTTGATTATATTTCAAATGCAAATACTTTTAGATGCTAGTTCCGGCTACAGCTGAAGATTTAAGAGTAGGTGGAAAAATTGTACTAGAGGATGATCAAAAACCTGCTAATCAGGTAAAATCTCCTGTATGACGAATGATTTTGTGTATGTTTCATAACGAGTGTTCTGTCTGTGGCAAAAAAAACTAAGAGTAAATCTAAGAATACATATACCTCACATCAGATCTAACAGATGAATCCCGAGTGCCTGTATCTCATATGTACTTTCAGACCCGAAGAGTACTTACAAGCTTTAATTCTTATTACTTTGCTTCTAACATGTGATATTTGCTGTTGCCAAAGAATTGAATCCTATTATCATGGGTTTAAGCAACCAAAGGCCTTGTACGAATTATGTTCGGTTGTAATAGATATTCAAGAGTGTTTTATTATATTGTTCATTTGTGCCTTGTAAGACGCAGTGAATGGGAATCTTTATTCCCTTTGCTTCTCAGGGTGTACACGTGGAAACGCCCTCGGACGTAGGCAGCGCTGTTCAAATTAGAGTCCCAGTGGTGGCTACTGTGGTCCCGAGGATAAGACCGGGCGGCAGATTGCATTTGGCAGTTGAAGAACCTCACCACGCGTACCATACTGCACTGTCTACTGAAAGTAAAGATTGAAATTATTAAAATATTGAATTTGTGATAATTTCATATTTCGTATTTTTACTTTTTTTGTTTTCAATTTCTGTCATCTACTGTAAGTTCACTATCACTAACAACAACTTTTAGTTCAGAGTTACATGATCAATTGTAAAATACTTATGCAGACAGAAACTACACGTAATCATTAACTCGTGTATATTGCTATCATTGTTGTGCAGACGACTCCCCTTTAGAGTAATAACCACTAAGATTATTAGTCGAGCACTACATATGCAGGTGTAACGAGGTTTCAGATGCCTCGCTAGCATTGTTGAACGCTTCGAGAGACGCAGATTATTTTAAACTTTTCTTCATTATTAGAAAAAAATATATTGGATTTCTAAAACCAGCAACCCGGACCTGGCGTGAAGATATGTATGTATGTAAAACCACCATAAGTACCTTCGTAAAAGTGGGCATAAGTATCTCAACCCTTGACTCTTCGAATTCCAAGTTCGGAATCTAATTCACTAGAATATCGTAGATCTGATTATCACAGTTACAGGGAATTATTTATGATATCATGTACGTATATAGGATAAATAGCGTTATGTTAATGTAGCATTGTTTATAGAACGATAAATCAGAACATCCTATCTTATATAACTTGTTGTTTTAATAATTCCACAGCCACAGTACATGTCCAAAATAGATATTTAGATGTGTTTTTTAATTGTTTAGTCGGGGAAGTGAAGTTGGAGCCATGCTCTACAAACAAAAATCTTCCCGCACGAGCATCTGATTCAGAATCGTTAAGCCGTCCCGGTCCGTCCGATTATCATCAGGAGAATCTTTGTTCAGGTTTTCATTTTTATTTCTCTTTGTATGTTTTTTTTTTAATTTAATATCTCTTCAATTCCAACAACAATAAACCTTACCAATAAAAGTGGGTCTTGAAATATTAAGAATACCCAAATATTCGATTCTTTTCTGTGGTTGTATTATACTTATTTTAACCGCAAATTATGCAAATATACCAAACTTTGTAATGCAGCGTCTTCATGTTGCTCTATGTCAGGAGGGGGGATTTCCTCGTCGTGCTCACTGCTGCCTCCCGCGCCCTCGCCGCCTCTGGATCTCATCTCGATGGATCTATTCGAACCCATGGAGGGTATACCTATGGGTCAGGATAATTGCCATTCAGAATTTACAATTATGTCCTTATATTGTCTTTATATATTTTTGAGGAATATGTTATGTTATATTTCAGTTATGAAGCATATGATTGCATCTGACAAAAAATTCAATGTCTTGTATTTGACTCCATTGTGAACTGTTGCAATTTTTAGATATTCATACGTACTGCAAACACAACGAATCAAAACCTCCAAGCCAAAATTTTAACCCAATATGGAGTAGAGGTAGTATTCGGCTCTATCTCGCAAGCGTTTGCAAAAAGACTGAATATTTTGTAGCACAATTAGCGATTTCGAGGCTCGTTTAATGTAAATTGACCGATTGTCGTTCGACGTCTGGTGGAGCAGGGCCGCAGATAACCGCCGTGGCCGGCGCCGACCGGGGCCCGCCGTCCGACGACTCGGACATCTTTATTGGCAAATTTGAGGTGGGTCTCCAAGCGAATCCAATGTTCTCACTATAAATTAACTTGGCTGCTCTGCTCTATGTTTTTTTTATTTCTTTTTCAGGAAGGGATTCCATTGTCCGATTCAGAGTGAGAAGTAATAAGTTTGTTTTTTTTTGCAACCAATGAAGTGCTCCGTTTATTTAGTTTTAAGTAAAAATATATTTTATTTGCATGTTTTATTTATACAGGTACTCATAAAATATATTCATGAGCAACAAATGTTTTTCTTTTTACTTTTAATTACCTAATGCTCATGGTAAAGAAGTTAATATAACCATGTCTTAAATATTGGTTTTTACATTTGGATGATTAAAATTTAATATAAAACCATTTCTTACCAAACCTAGATATCGTATAGTATTAAATATATTACTACCAAGATAGGGTACTGTGTGGTTTTTCTAATTTATAGTTAATAATAGCTCGGAGTCTAGATTTGTGCCTGGTATATGACAATAGGTTAATCCTTATTCCAATTAGGGGCATACAATAGTTAGTAGTCAAAATGAACTATTATCTATTCTACCTACCCATTCGTGGAATATATGTGTAAGGGAGTTTCTCAATATAATTATACTTGCATATTCATAATCCTTTAATCGAACCCGGGATCTCCCGATCGGCAGCCACACCTGCAATCAACACGACCAATAAGGCAATATTAACATCACGCCTGTAAATGTAAAGAAGTGTAGTACTCCACCGCGTCCGAGAGTTGCGTTTTACGTCCGACCATTAAATAACTGATGAGCCAATTGATAAGTTTTAAACGTAAATAATCATAATACTTAGCCATCCGTTTATTGTGTAAGGCACTCAGGTTATAAAGAAAACGTACCCCACGAGGGGGACTCAAAAAAGGCAATTTCCTGTAGCTTTTGTGAATAATCTGGTATTATGATGTAGCCATGACGTCCTCTATTATATCGTTGTAATATCGCAGTCATAATATCGTATTGTTATCGGCACGTGAACGGAAATAGGCCCATTGGTGGATGTGCTCACAGTATTTTCCTTCTACACTCGATAGATGGCGTAAGTAGTAATTATTCTTTTCATCACAGTATAGTTACCAGGAATATAAAGTTTATATTATAGTAAATTATGCTTCTAGTTCATTGTAGATATTAATTTGTATTCTATAAATAATAATGAAAGTGTGTTTAGTAGTCTATAAATAATAATAAAAGTATGTTTAATTTTTTTTCTATAAATATTAATTAATATTTCATTATTATAAACTATCCAATACTATAAGTGATTGTATAATAATACTACTTATAAGTGAGTGTACTTTTAATAGACAATACCAATAATAACTTAATGTGAAAATCATTATACATATTAGTGATGTAGCGAATGTCACATTTGTATTCGCGAATATTCGCATATTTTTGCATATTGGCATTCGCATTCGCAAAATTTCTGCGTGTATTTTGCAAATGTTTTGCGAATATGAAATTCAGAAAATTAGCAAATTCCATTTTAGTAAACTTTCTGGTAAACAAATTCTCAATGTTTAGATATTTATTTATTTACTTCAGTAATGAAGCTTAATAATCATATTTTCACTAGAAGTTACATTACAAAAAATATATAACGTAATGTAAACAAACAAAAACAAATTCTTTTATGAAATTTTCTATCAAAAACTGAATATTAGCATTCTCATTCACATGCGCATTTGCGAATGCCGGTAGCAAATATTTGATTTCAGGAATGTTCCTAAAGTGACATTCCTTACATCACTAATACATATTACATCACTAATACAATTAAAACTACATACTTATTTTTATTGTAACATCATATGAAGGTTAATAAAATTACTTTAAAAATTGTTCATATTTTGTAGTTTCATGTACTATTAATATTTAAGACTATCATTATTAACATTTTATAGGAAAACTTCTTATAACAAAAAAATTCAAGTACGTAGTTTACCATAAAAATGTGTATCCCAAGCAGTTACGTAATTTACTAAGAGATGTCGCTAGTAGTGCCATTAAATGACAATTCCATTTAGAATTACATTATACTGAAGTACCAAGTATTCTAACTCCCAATCTTAGTTCCACAATATCAGGTACAGTATATCAGCTATTAGAGAGGCCTATGTCGGGCAGTGGACGAGAATAGGCTGATGATGATGATGATGATGATGTATATCAGCAATTGGATACGTACTTTAACGTTACATACTTTAGAAAATAAAAATTATAATATGTATACACACACAAACACACACAGAAACAAACACATACGCACACAAAAATACGCACAGACATTAATTTTTTTTATTCTTACAACCGTTTCCCAAAAATCATTTTTTTAATCCTATTCAATGCATTTTGTTTTAAGTGGTCATTAATTTTCCTATTATACAAAATTTGCTATATGAGAATTTTTCCTTAATTTCATTTCAGAAACAAGTAGCTACGACCTGATTACATATTCTACGCAATAATAGTGAAAACATACGCGCCTTAAAATTTACTACAACAATCTCTAACACATGTGAAATAAATTAACCAGTTCTATTATACAGTATGCAAGATTCCATGTTTTAAGGAAACCAATATCAAATAGAATTGTATTACCAGATATTGTTCCAACCACATAAAGGTAAGGCTTAAAGGGAGTCACGTTCCAGGAGTTGAAAGAACAGAGATTAATGATGATTATGTTTCTGTTATTAAGGGAGTAAGGACAGTACGAAGCACGTTTTAATGTCTCTGATAGATACTCTTTCTCTACTATGTAACAGCAATGGCTGAAACAGCTACTTAGTACCGAAAGATAGGATCGACATATGCGATTTTACCCTGAAGTGATGAATTTGCCCACTTCAAGATAGCAAAACTTGGTTATAGGATTCTATAACTCAAAAGAACAAGAAAATAAAATACTATTCCTCGCCCGGTAGATATTATATATGGCACAATGCCTTTCACTCAATTTTGTATTATAATACGCATTGATATTCAGCTGCGTCCGATTCAAAATCAACGTGTAACTTCGGCTAAAAAGTATGTAATTTTCAACAAAAGCATCCTCATTCGTACCGCGAAATTTTAAATTTGCCCATCGGGCCTTCACCCATCGCCGAATCTCCATTGCGAACCAGCCAATTTACTAATGACGCTGCCACCGTCGCATTAACCACAAAAAAATACATAAAGAGACATAACACTCGTTCGTTTCTTGCTATTTAACAAGAATTGCGACAATAAAACGCGAATTGCGCCCGTCCAGTTTTTTACCAAAGGGTATCGCGTGGCGGGCACGCGACGCGAAATATTAAAACTGGTGTTAGATCTGACACGCGGCCTTTCCCACCAATAAATAGAGAAATCTTCTGACAGCCCTATTTCGTTAATTCCTCGTAACGCCGTCAACCGAAACTCAACCGTAACGTCGTATGTTAATGCTCAATATTCTACATCAAACACAGCAGGGTTTAGATCATTCTTTGCTATGGAAAATTTAACTTTATTTTCTTGCTATTAAAATGGTGTTTCGATATTTTTTTTCCAGATTCGACTTAGGGTTGTTCTCAATAGTCTAAATACCGCCCCCGACGGTTATCGAATAATGCTTCGGCACGTGTGGGCCCGTTTTTTATAGAATTTTTATTTCGGCGTGCGAACCCGAAGTGGCGTCTGGTGGTGAAGTCCGACTTGGGGACTGTGTTCTGTGGGACTGTGGCGCTTAACGATCTAATTACATTTAATTTTTGGAGCATACTTCAAATACCTACAAATATAATCTTTAGTTTGACTTTAGTTACATCTCGATTTTCCAACACGATATTTTAAGAACGAATTAAATCCACATTTAGAATAAATTATTACACATGTAGGTATTTTATTTTTCTACAGTACTAGAAGCAATAATTTTATTTTTATTCAATCCTAGAATCGACAAATCACAGTTTGGGATCATAATTAAACAAATTCATATTGAAATGAAATTAAGTGTCAAATAATAAATTAACAATTCAATTCATTAAATATCATCAATATCATTAAAACACAAACACAGGGCTATAACTAATCCTCCTCAAGGGGCTGCGACCCCTAAACATCATTTCATATTTTGATTATGATATCAATGTCACCCACTCTCATTTATATTTTTATTCCCTTTGTCAGTTAATACACATATTAAACCATTAAAAGTCGCGTGCCGACATTATATTATATTTCACACGTATAATCTAACCGTTTTATTTGTTATATTTTATATGCACTTTTTTACGTGAGAAGCATCATTTGTTAGAGAATATAACTGCTGCGTAATTATTTTAGTTTTTTCATTTATGTTTTCTATATTTAATATGTAATATAAAACCTGCATTGGTTTTTTTTATCGGTTTAATTTGAGTAATAATAAAACTTATGTACGAAAGTATTTATGTAATACAAAGTATTTTAAATAATAATTTTGTAACAATAATATGTCGTAATAGTATACGGTTCTCTCAGAAAAAGTATTATCTCTATACTAACTTTTGCAGTGAACCGATTGTTACTACAGAAATAGTTTGAAAGTTGTCCTATTTAAGACTAGGTAAAGACGATTGCCTAGAATGACCCATGAATAGGCAGGAAGCAAGTTAATGAACTATTAAAACAATATAATAATTAAATTTTAAATGAATGCCACGGGTAAATTTATAAAGCAACTACAAAACAGCTATCTCATGGCCATCCTTGCAGTGAACGCCGCGTCAGATGCACACAGCCGCGCGGACGGTGGCGCCACGCGGCGGCCGCGCGCACCGCATTAGCGCGCCGTCACAAGCCAGCGTGGACTTGCAATACTCGCACGCGCTAATGATGTGTGACATTGCTTTTTTGTCATAATTGGTGACGACTCAATTTGTACCACTCTATTTTTGTACAAAAATGCAATTTTGTCCTGTCCATAACGGTGTTTGTCTTTGTTTTTAAATAATTATTTGTTGTTGTTACTAAAGCCATTGATTAACTGTTTTATTTATTAGTAATAAACGACAGCATTGATGGTTGTGCGGTCGCAAGCGCATCTATTTATCATGAGGTCCTGTTTTCGACCCTCGGGTAGGACAAATATTGGTTTTTCTAATTAAAATTTCCCAGGGCAATCTTTATATATGAAAAAACTGGTGAATCGTGGAAGAATGTTTCCTCTGCTCCTACTTAGGTGTTTATGTGAATAAATATTTATAAGAATATTAATATTTTGAATTAAAAATTCATTAGCTGTAGTTTCTCTTATTGAAAATAGATGGCGCCACAAGTATGGAACACGATAACTAACACAATGAATCTAATAATTTTTTTTCTATTTACGGCAACAGAAATTTCAAAACATTTTTCTTTTACAGGTTGGATGAAATTAAAATTTCTTTAATAACTTTCACTTCCTCAAAAGTAGTAGAGCACAAAAATAATATTATGTTTTTTTAACATTTGAAGGAAATCTCATGCAGACCATTTAGATGAAAAAAAAGGTAAAGAAGTACGACTTATAGTAATAACTATATAACAATACACTATTCCAAACATATTGTAAAAGGCGTGATTTTTTTTATTAACGTCAGTCGAATTTCAATCACAACGAGTTACTTAAGTAAATAACGATGAATGCATGTAAATTTAATTTCTACCACAAGTCATAACAATTTGTATTATATTATCCCAAATAATAATACGATTGAAATATTTTCATCTATCAATAGAAATGTGCG
>DWEI01006241.1:0-10234 GCA_018245875.1 Mysoria ambigua | reverse complement strand
ATTAGTCTGGATAAGAATGTTGTGCTTAGATAGATCTCTTCAAATGTATTCTTAAATGTTATTTTCCCCTATGGAAGGTATTATTTTATGTTGTCCTACAATTGTATTTTATTCTAAATGCACGAAAACTGTAAGTTTCTATTTATTCCAAGTAAACCAGAAAGTGTACAGTGTTAATCGTGGAACGCTTCTATAGCATAATTTTTAACTCATAATGATCATATTTAACCACTTTTATATTAAGCTGTCGCACATGAATCAGTTCACCGGTATTTCTTGTATTGTTGCCTGTTGGGAAAGTCATTGGTAAAGTCTGGTACAATGTAAGATTCTGGAAAATGTCATTATATTATACAGATATGTCATGGAAAATGTCATAATAGTATACATTATATTATATTATACAGTCGTCAGTTAGCACATACACTCTTCAAGCTTACACACAACGTAGGTACATTTTAATTATCTACATTATAAGCGCCACTTCACAGATTACAATTGTATAGCGTCCATATCAGTATTGTCCTCGTGTAACACGTGTATTAATATTAATTTTAGTTTCTGTTTTGAATAATTTACAGTCAAAGCCCGTGTTGATGAGAAATATATTTAGGTATATATTTCCTAATTAGCATCAATTTACGATAATCAAAGCTTACGATTGAATCCAATAACCGCATCATCATGATGACGTCAGCCTTCACTGTTCCATCGCTGGACTCAGGGCCTCCCTAGGTGGAAGAAAATTACATATATTCCCACTCTTACGGCAATGGGCTCGTCCGTCATTCCACGATGGACCGTAAACGTAACCGGTGAAACGTAGAAGTGTTCTACACACCTCTACCCGCCTCTTCGGGGATAACAGGCGTGATGTTACATTATTTTGTAAAGTCGAAGCCATGGCGTAATGGCGGCTCCGTAGAGAAGGCCTATGCCCAGCAGTGGACTCAGAAAGTCTGATGACGATAATGAAGATGTTACATTACTAACACACACTATGCACTTCCATTGAAATAATGATACTAATATTAATAATACAATTTACATGCATCCGTTAATACCTAATGGGGGAGTCGTGATGACGCAGTGACTTGTAGAGAATCGCCTCCCTCTCATTAATAACAATGCATCGTCGTCCGACATGAGATCACCTGAGCGTTGAGTGCATGTAGTAAACATGCAGTACAGTCGTTTGTAAGCGTCGCGTACAGTCGTGACTGTTGATAGATTGATTCATAACTCACGATACGAATCTTGTTCTATCTTGCTGTTTGTTTTGCGAATACGTTTATTGTGTTGGGTTGTCGGGTCACGTCACGTTGTATCGTCACGCCCGGACTCCGGCGGGGTGGACAGAGAGCACCGAGTGCCAAATATCTCGCTCTCTTAATATATGCAATAACATTCTTTTATTTAGTTTACTATCTTTGACGTCCTCTTCGTATTGCTCCTCCGCCATCATGTCTAACAACATAACCCTGTATTCACTAGTATTTTCTTACTATAAGCGTCAGCACACGTCGTGAGCCGCCCCCAGAAGCCTTACAGTTTGTTGTAAATAAATTTATTGTTCTTTCATCTTCCGCCCACACTCGGCCGCTAAGCTAATTAGTGTAGGTACACTAGAACTCTTGTATATATATTCAGTTGGCTTACAAATACTGAAGACATATGTAATGTATATATAGTATATATGTTATGTAAATGCAATATGTCACTTGGATGTATTTGAAAGACTTATTTTTGTCAAATAAACACATAGCTTATAAACTACTCTGAATATATTCTCGCATACAATATAAGCTTGTCCTCAAAGCTGACAAGTGTACTCCATATATTCGTTCGCTAAGTAAATATTATGATGAGATTGAACTAAGATTCAAATAGTGAAACAAATGATGTTGGGTTGGATTAAATGTACAATAATAAATTAAAAGTTCACAATTGAAATGTGAACATCGATCCGGTAGTACCGTAGCGCGGAACAGAGAGACCCGAGCAACTCCAAACGTTCGACTCCACAATACCGCTGAGAATGACCGCCGCGCCGACCGTTCCCGGGAGCGACGTCGCTCGGTCGGTGCCGATTGGTCGGGAACTGTTCAAACGTTGCACAGCGGTCGTCGGCTAAATACTGGAGTATCATGAGATTTACTTCGCGTGTTCATTTGTAATGATGCATTTACATATTCATATTCAACGTACATATGTAGTGGGACGTCCACAGTAGTATCATACTAGATAGTGAGTGTGCATTTAATATTTTATTACCATAATATTATCCGAGAGAAGAATATCAAATAAACAATTCTTACGAACCTGAAGTGCTCCATACCTCATTAGTTATATATTTTAATGCTATCTTTAATGAGAATGTGTACAAAAAAACATGTCTCGGCCCTTAAGTTGAACTGACGTCAGGTAGTAATTGCAAGCATCACCGAGCTTACTTGTTAACAGCCGACGCGCAATTATGTCAAGTTGTAATGAGGTACGTTAATCTACTTGGATAGCGATGATGTCTACGGATTATATCCACCTCATACATAACGCGTGACTATACGATGTATCAACATACGAAACATGCATATACATTTCTATACAAGAATGTAATAATATAATATTTGTTCAACACTTATTATTCAATGAATGCAACTCGTCATTATAATTTAGTTTTGTGCCCTTTGATTTACATCATAAATTGGTTGCTTAACAAATTGGTTTAAATAAAAAAAGTAAAACTCGCGACTAGCTTATTAGAACCGTTTTTATGTTGTATATCAAATAACACAGATGCGTATAAAGTTAACTCATATATTCATAGATACAAAGATGAACAAAACTGCTGAAGGAAAATGTCAAGGCTCAGGGGTTTAATACATATGCACATACGTAACTATGGTTTTTTCGATTCATTTTTTTGTTTTTGATCTCTGACTAAGTGAGAAGTCGACAGGCTACGTTCCTAATAATGACAATAATGGTTGAGATAATAGCGTAACATAACTAAATAAACAAAGTAATTACGAAATGTTAATATTGATTAAATTTAATAATCACTTCAAAAATATATCAATTACATATCTCTTTATTCTGGGAAAATTACGTAAGCCATTATAAATGTTATTTGATAAAAGTTAATACTTACGCACAAACAACTTGGTTCATTGTGGCCTACCCTTGGTCGTTAGACTCGAACCTCTAGCCGCAAATAAATGTTACATACACATGGAAACGTGTTTTCATACATATAAACACGTGTTTCATACATCGAAAGTAAACGCAATTATTACAAAACGCCTTTCTATGAAGTACTACAGGTGGATATATGAATTATGTACATATGAATATTAGGTATAAGAAATAAAATCGAATTGTAAAATTTGAAAAGAAAATAGTTTCCAAACGTGATTTATCAACTTTACGTTACTACCAAAGGGAATAAATAAAAATGACGACGTATTTCTTACCGCACCTACTGTCAATTTTTAGTTCGTTAGTCCAGTAGTTGCGATCGCGACCGTTGATCGTGAGGTCCTGGGTTCAATCTCCGTGTCGTGTACTATTAGTTTGTATTTACCAAAAATTCCTAGTACTAGCTGTGGAATCTGCACGGTGTACGGCGATAGGCTCATCCACTATTACATTGTTCTCAACGTAACTGGTCAAACGTGGGCGTGTCTCTGCATACCTCTTCAAGGATTACAGGCGTGCTGTTACGATGCTTCATTACTAACATATCGTGCAATCTTTTTTTGTATTTTGTTATCCGTCCATCTTGAGTTTTTTTATTAAGACTGATTTCTTGCAGTCCGCATTTGATTTTTTGTAAAAAACCAGCGTTATTTCCGTATCATAATTACATAACATATAATATAATATAACAGTACATTAATGTGTCAGTTGAACTAAAGAAAATCATTATTTATCAGCTATTTAATGTAACGAAAAAATATGTCTGGTTAAAATTCTAGAGTAACGATATATTGATAAAAAAGATCTTTAATTATGCTTGTTCAATCGAGTAACGCTTTACATCTCCTGATGACTCCATAAGGCACCACTAATACAAACTAAATGAAGATATAATCCTTGAACTGTTGACATAATAATTTGACAGAATTCGAACCGTACCGATCTTTACATTGTTAGCTTAGTTAGTTACAATGACGTCACAAGACATCGCGCACCCTAGCGTACCGGAGAACAGTCTTGTGCGGCGGGTGTTTTGGGATAAGTGAAACGAACGAAGATCTAAGCAAGACTGTATTTATTATGTCAACTAATCGATTATATATGGGACAATATGTGTCATACATAAATACTGACTCAACCACTACTACTAGAGTCTCACAAAAAGGTGGTCGGCGTTGTTGCAGAGGGGCGGTGTGTGAGTGTCGCGCCGCCATGTCGCACCACAGCGACGAGCAGGCGCTGCTCGCGGTGGCGTCGGACTCGTTCTGGGAGCCGGGCAACTACAAGCGGACCACGCGCCGCGTGGACGACGGCCACCGGCTGTGCGGCGAGCTGCAGGCGCTCGTGCAGGAGCGCGCCGACATCGAGAAGACGTACGCCAAGAGCCTGCGCGGCTGGGCCAAGAAGTGGAACGATCTAATCGAAAAAGGTCAGGGCTTTTCATTGTAACAAATGTTAAATTTTTAAATCATCCGATCATTTTTTTTCTTCTCTGGAACTGTTTTTGTGTTATTGTAAAGTATTAATCCCCGAAAAGTACAGATTGTTATTTTTGTTTTTTTTGGACCCTCCTTAGACAGTACAGCTTTTATACATAATGTTGGGAAGTCGATATATCCGATTTAACGTAAAGTTCTTCAGAATATGTCGTAGGCATATCTCGAACTGGGAATATATTCAGCAGTTTTTCCTTCAAGAACCATAAATTACACCATCGTCGGATTGTGTCCAAAGTCAGATCAGCAATCGAAGGTCACTCGCGAACTTTTCGAACCGACCGCGTTCGAAGTTCGTCAGACAGCGAGCACTCGTCGATGACAATGCATTGTATCTACCGGTAGCCGTCGGATATCCGAGCGTAGGTACCGCTGGTCCATTTAACGTGAGCTCTTTCAGTTGTGTCGCTCTTGTAAATTGTGAGTGGAACAAAAATAATCTCTTTAAATTTGTGAGAGGGGAATATTGCGTTATTCGGTGACAGCGTCTTTGTTCGGAGATTTGGGTTCATGGTGAATTCGCAATATTTTCTTATTTATAAGGTTGCCAAATTTGGTCAATAATTTTGATCAATATGTTCCTCTAAGCTACTTTATCTACATTAGCTTACAAAACTTATAAGAATTAGACAAATATGATTGAATCTTAAAATATAAAATAAAATCAATGATGAAATATTCATATTATTCATCATTTAACTTGAGAAAATAAATGTCGCCAATTAGCGTTTAGCTTCGTTTTGAATTTACTCCTCGTAAAATGTACTGACAACTTCCAGTTACATCGCCTAATGACACCCAATTAGCTTTATGGTAATAGTAGTTTGAAAATTGAATTTCGATTATCGATTTCGTTTTAATTTTGTAGTAGGATAACTTATAGAACGAATGGATTAACACATTGTCGTGAAACTCGTCATGTTGAGAAGAGAGCCGCATACAGCAAGAGATTCATGATGTCGATGAAGATGATAATTCAAATTCACGTCTTTTTCAATAACAAAAAACCGTTTGCTAAGTAAAGGCCAACTTGAACATGTTATTTTTATACTTAGTTAAAGCTCTGAATATAGATATATTTAGCAACATGTACTCTCTATCTACCCGCCAAGGACCTCGTGTGATGACTTACTCACATTAATGTTGTACAACAAACGGTCCTAACACAAATCTCTGATTATTGTAACTTCGATTACGTATAACAGCGTTGTATAGTGTTTTTGTGTCCGACTAATGGAACTTTAAGTTTTTGTATAAACTCACGTGTGAAGATATTTCACTGGCATGGCTTTAATACTCACCTAGTGTTTTACCTAGTTTTTTTTCTGTTGATCTAAATTCTGAGAATATATCGTTAGTAGCCGGCGCGAGTGGTTATCTCGTCGGTGGCATTATACGTGATTGAATGTCTTTTGAATGCGATAGTCTTTTAAATAACATCCATCATATGGCTTAGTATTATAGTTTTTGTGAGTCTTTGCTTAGCTTACCAAGTTGTATGTATTGTGTGATTGTGTATAGCTCGGTATAGCGGTAAACATTGGTAGCGTAATGATCGTCAGCATTCGATGACGATGAAAACGATGAAAGAAAACACAGCGAGGACAGACGTGCATACGAGAGTTCTTAATGTTTAAATATGTAAAAATGAGACTGGTTGTATGGATAAAAGATAAATAAAATTGGTGATTAAATGAGTATTGAAAATGTTGATATATAAATTTCACTAAAAAGCAATGACAAAAATGTTTGTTGCGATGACAAATAAGCAAGTTAGTACAACATATCTAGCTTCTCCAATTAACAAAAATTCCATACAAAAACATTTAGTGTTGCCGGTATATACCAGAATCTTTGAGCATCGAATCTAAAAGTTCAATTAAAAGGTAAACAGACAACATTCCGCTAAGCGAATACATAGCATCGATCAGCTGAACTATCCGGAGCCCGAGCGCTGCCTCAACGAGACTACTGACAGCTCAAAAGGTTCCCGCGACGGCTCCGTCATTTATATCGCGACGTCCGTCCGTACGGTGATGTGTTGATTTTCCGTTGACGGGACTTTTGAATAAAACCATAGCGTTTAATTGTATGGTTTTTTTTCTAATAAGCTGAGCACTTGAAATTATTTAAATTTAAACTGTTTTAGTCATTGTGGGTGTTTGTGTAAACTGTGAGTTCTAAAAATACTCGCAAATGTTAAATTTTATTTCTAATTAAACTTTCTTAAGTTTCCAGATAAAAGAGAGAATCTATACGTAAACTTTTCCTGATTTTTTGAATGTTTATAACTTTTATTTCATTATCTTTGTATGTACATATATACATACATACGTTGCCGTAAAACACGGTCCTGTATATTTTTTTGGACTGTCATATAATTACAATATTAAAACATTCCTCCTTTTTTAAATATGTCGATCTGTCGTCGTTGGCACTATCGCCCCTGTCCATACCTCGCCTATCTCCAGTACAATCTGACGCGCCACTTCGTATCGTTTATCGGCGCTGTTCTGTAATATAGTGACATTTTTATCTCGTTAGTACATCACCTCGCCGACATGTCAGACGTGTCGGTATTAACGGATTGCCGCGATGTTACCAACAATGCACGCTTCAAAATAAGTCTGTGTATTTTAATATTGAACAATATCGTTGTAGTACAAGACGCAGTGGCTATGTCCGCTTCTGTCTGTTTGTCTGGCTGTGTGTTTTTACGCTTGGTTCAATACTTTGTTAATGAAAATTATAAAAAAGTCCATATTTTGTAAACAAAAAAAAATAAAGAAATATTTCAAAGTACTTATATGTTATCTACAGTAATCTAATAAAAAAACTTAAAAATCGTACAGAAAACTTGGCAATATTTTGCTTACAATCGCATCTTTTAAGATTCACACGCATAGTAATCTTACGTTAGTTTTAAGTTCTAAATAAAAAGTAAGCACTTTGCAAAGCCCTTTAAATAAATTTTTTACATGAAATTATAGCTATAACAGTACACGTAACGCTAATAATAAATCGTTTGGACGATCGGACTTACGAGTTTACTTTAGTTGCGGCGATCTGTCAATATCAGAGCGTTTCACATATATGAAGCGGACACCACGTGACACGTGTCACATGTGTCCAAATGGGTGACACGTCAAGTAATCGCCAGTAACATTATTATTTAATGCTAGTGTTTATAAGTTAGTAAAGAAATATAGGTATTTTGTCGTATAAAATATTTTTTAAGATGGTAGACACCCGTCAGGGGTGATAGTACAGAAATGCTGGTCGCGCGGTGCTATCTGCCATCGTGGCAAACCCACACACGACCGTCTGGCCCCGAGTTAGGCGGAGTTGTGCTGTCGTAGCCAGCCTGCCGTTAAAGGGTTTTTTTATTAATTATACCTGTAAGTTTATACATAAGTAATAGTACACTCGTGAAAAAACACTCATGCTCGTGGCACGAATATTTATAGTACTCGGGAAACTAACCTGAGGTCCCAGCTCAATAGCCAAGTTTATCGGTCATTAAAGAGATGAGGCAGTCAATTGTATCAATTGTTTTTATCAATATCTAATTAGGAGCGTTCAATTAATCGGTTTCAAAAAGGGGTCCATCGGGTCGCTCTCTCTGTTGTACATTTAATTATGTGCACATGTACGTACAACACGCAGCAATCGACCTGGCACTTGCGAGGAATGCGTTTCACCTGTCCGCCACCTGGCTCCGTCTACCAATACCTGCCGCTCTCGCCTTCAACGCGATCGCGCCTCGCCGTACGTCATAGTGACCAGCTACCTAGTTACCTCGTGCGGGTTATATATCTTTATAACAAAAAGGGATTTTGGGAAAGTAGATGCCATAATCGAATTGCATCGCCACATACTCGTAGGCTTACCACGGAGAAAAGGGTCGCTCGTAATCTTCCCATGGGTACCGCGAATAGGCATTAAAGGCGTGTGTGTCTTTACCCTCGAATCCCCTTCGTTGCTTTAGGGGTTTATCATTTTATATGAGTATATTATTGAAATTAAAGGTGTTTTTTACTGTATATGATTTTATTAAATTTATATATGTCTTACTGAACCTTTATTTTACTGGCTAGAGGATGATAAATATTCTGCTTAAGTAAAAAAAATTACATAAGAATATGTTTATCGGATTTATTAGCCGGTCCGGCTACCCCAACACGAGCTCCCTTGATCCTTACTGTGGGGTGAGATAACCTCACGTGGAAACGTCAGTACACATTATTGTCATGTCACAAAAATATAACTTTGGCAATATTTCACGCCAAAATCATGGTTTCCGTCTTCAATCATTCGCTACAGAATTTGTATTAGTAGATAGGTACTGTATTGTGTCTTAAAGAAATTGACTCCTACAACCCTGGCTTATAATGGCATCATTTTATATGATTACATTTTGTAAGCTTATTAATGTCAAAGACAGCGGGAAGCCGCTGGATTCGAAAGGCCCAGGACCGGATGGAGTGGTGCCGATTGGGGGAGGCCTATGTCCACCAGCGGACTTCAAGAGGCTGACGATGGTTATGATTAATATCACAGCTTTGTTTTATTATGGGTATTATTATTATTATTATTTTAAATAACGAAGAACTGTACATAATCGTGTTTATAATCATCGTAGCCAATGTAGAAAAAGGACGTATTACAGATATTGTAAGGATTTAGAGTATTTAAAACTCGGTGTTTTCTACTCCACTGGCATAACGAATTCTGCCACGACGATATATTGCTATATTGTACATAATATTAATCGTGGTCAATGATGTAATGGCCGATTTCATATATCTGCGTCATTCATTGAAACCACGACCGATGCAATGCGGTGATGCGATGAAACGGAGTTACATCTGTGAAGATGCGGTCAGCGTGCGCAATGGCTCAGCGGTCAGCGTGTTACGTGACTTTCGCGCGGCGCGGGGTTCACATCCGGTTGTCTCGCATATGTGCCTACGGTTGCGCGTGCGCGCATGGCGTTCTTAAATCGGAACCAGACAGTTTATGTGCGAATGTATGCAAAATAGCGTTTGGTGTTGTAACTGTGGAGTGTTCATATGAGAGATAGTGTGTGATGTAATATTCGCAAAATATATGAGTTAAGTTGGTTTATTTACACGCACACATCGATCACTACCCTGTCGCGTCCTGGCTCTCTAAACTCAAGCCCCTCACATCTCCGAAAAAGTGAGATCTGATCTTGGTTTCAATTACATATAATCGCTGAACCTCTTAACAGCCAAATGCCGTACAATAAGTATTTTATTCACAGCTCCACCTGTCTTGCATTAAAATGTACAGTTGCGAAGAAGTATGTAAGCATAATTTGACATTTAAAACGACCTTATTATCACTAACTAAATTTTTCCGTCAATTTAACATGTTAATATTAAATATCTTATAATATTGTCAGTCCTTTTTTTGTTAACGGGGGGGAAACCTTCAAACGGTACCCGGTATCCTGGGGGAAATACCGGGTTATGTGGGATTTTTACCGCACTAAAACCCCCTCGGTGGCCTTCCTA
>DWEI01006240.1:0-10234 GCA_018245875.1 Mysoria ambigua | reverse complement strand
CCTTCCTTCCTTCCTTCCTTCCTTCCTTCCTTCCTTCCTTCCTTCCTTCCTTCCTTCCTTCCTTCGTTCCTTCCTTCCTTCCTTCCTTCCGTCCTTCCGACCTTCATCAGGAATGTTCTAATTGGACTGACCTAACTACTGGCGTACCGCAAGGCAGTGTACTTTCTCTGATTTCGTTTTCAATTTTTATTAATTTTCTCACTCCTTTATTTCCTTGTTCATATCATCTGTATGCAGACGACCTTGAGCTCTATGCTCAAAGTGTTACTAACGACTTACATATCGCGTTTCGCATAATTAATCTAAATCTTGAAGAGATACATGGTCCCGTCCGTTTTGGGGATGCTGTTAATCCTTTCAAATGTCTAGCTATACTAGTGGGTAGCTCGCGCTTTCTGACACAACTTGATTATTCTTCTCTGCCGCCTATCTCTTACAATGGTTCGGTAATACCTGTTTCCACGTCTGATAAGAACCTTGGAATATATACGGACTGCACACTCACATGGTAAATTCAGATAAGTGACATTAGGCGGAAAGTTAACGTTACCATGCACTCGCTTTATAGACTGAAAAATCTTCATCGTTTTATGAATTAACCCATGCTCGTTCAATCACTCATTCTCAGGACATTTCTACAGGACTGTGCAAGAATTTGCAGACTGTGTGATATTAATTGATTACTCTGGTTCACTGTGTGCGGAATGGTTATTATTGGCGCGAACGTTTATGATAACATCATTTCAGTGTTCTGACGCGAGTCTAACATAATGAATCGATTACTTCAGAAATAATAACAATTTATTTATTGAGTGTCGTTGATAATTCGTTTTGTTTTGATACATAATATGTATGAAGCGTGTCGGCTAACTCACAAAGCCGACACCGGCAATTACGCATTAAATAAACATTATGGTTGAAACATGTAATGTTTCAAATTAATTTCATGCATCATCATACAAATGGTGCCCATATGAGATGAAACGGTAGATAGGTTAAACTGATCTTTTCATTACGACCTGTAAAATAGCCCTGACGTACGTATAATTTAAAATTTAGTGTAGCGTCGGTACCAACGTAGCTAGAAGCGGGGTTCCAAATCAGGGTTTTGGAATGTTCAGTACCCTCTTTCACTTCAGTGACAGTCTGTTCATAGTTTCGCCTCAGTATGTCTTTAGGTGCGAGCCAAGGACAATAATACAAAACATTCCGTGACAAGTGCCCGTTTCGCACCTTGCTTTATTGTGAGCAGTCTTTTCTGTGAGCAAATATATGTTGCTAATTATTTAGATTATTATAATTAATACAAATAAACGCGTCACTAAAAGAATTTTCAGCGACGCGTCGCAGAAATCATACGATGCTTGTGTGTACTTGCGCTGACAAGAATGTTACAGTCAGACTTCTTTGTGCAAAGTCGAAAGTTGCACCAATAAAGGCTATCACAATCCCTCGGCTCGAACTTTGCGCAGCTCTGCTGGCAGCCAAGCTATGTAAAACCATTTTCGATTCCTTACGTAAAAAAGGTGGATATTTCCATCATTAGCGTGACTCAAATGTCGTCTTAGGGTGGTCAAAAACAAGCTGCCGCAATTTAAAAACATTTGTAGCTAATAGAGTTGGCGAGATATGTGATTTAACGAATTCAAATTCGTGGGGCCCTACGTACAGACTTCATTAAATCCTGCCGATCTTATATCGAGGGGTGTGTATCCAAATCAGATTCACAGTACAGACTTATGGTGGTCTGGCCTAAGTTTTTTATTATTGCCTGTTAAAGAATGGCCTATCTTAAATCTAGAAGTTGATTATGCTCTACCAGATATAAAATGTAATTTTGCAATGAATAACTTTGAACCAGTCCTAACGAGTTGAGTCCTAACGACTTCTCAGCCCTTACGCCTGGGCACTTTCTAATAGGCAGATCTTTAACTACACTGCCTACACAGGAACTCATTGAATCAAAGTCAAATCAATTGCAACGCTACGCTCGTTTTGAACAAATAAGACAACATTTTTGGCTCCGATAGCAGAGAGAATGAATTGCAGAGTTGCCGCAGCGGATTTAATGGAAATCGAATAACTCCAGTTTAAAAACCAGGGACCTAGTACTTCTTCAAGAAGAAAACACGCCTTCCCTGTGCTGGCGTCTCGGTCGAGTAAACAAGCTATACGCTGGACCCGACAAGATAGCTCGAGTCGTCGACGTGAAGACCAGCAAGGGCTGTTATCGACGCCGACTCACTCGCCTCTGCCCCTTGAATTTGGGTGAAGACGACTGACACAGTTGGAAATCCCCTCCTGCCGATTTCCAACGAAGAGGATGATGTTCACACCTAATGTTTTAATCGATGCAAACTCGATATTGTGCTGTTTGCTATTTGCTTACAAACGAACAATTGTCGTCTACCTTCATGATTTTTGTTTTTCTTCTGTCGCTCACTACCTGTTCACTTCGATCTGTGCGAATGCATTTTTATTGTCTTAATTATTTTATTCAAGTTATATATAGTTTTAACAATATAGTTTTAACAATATAGTTTTAACAATATAGTTTTAACGTACCAAATGGCGTTTTTATTGTGTCCAATGAGGCACAAGCATTTTAAAAGCAATATTTTTATAGCATTTTGATTTCTTTCGTCAATTATTTAATCTATTCAATTCAACATGTATTCTTTTTTATAGTCTTCATTTTTGTTTTTTGTAGGTATTTAGTTTTGTATTGTCTCTTACAATAAGCTTAACATAAAAATTTGTAATATAAGTGAGTTATGGTCCAACTTTGACCACAAGGTGGCATCTAATATTTAAATAAATTATAAAATGTTTTGTGGTAACAGTAGGACATTGATTTATTCTATTACTTCTTTATTACTTTGACGTTTTAAAATCTCTGTAATACTGGCGACGCTCACTACGACCCAGGTCTTGACATGGTCGCCATGAGTTCCATGTGAATGTTAGTCATGACGTTATTAGTGAGGTTTCACCACGACTACAACGATCGTTGGTGCCATGTGAGTGTTTTAGACGTTATGAACGCTTAGTAACACGTACCCAATGACACAGTACGGTTAGCGTAATTAAAATAGTGCAACCCTACGAACCATAGTGTACTCCAATCAATATATAGTTAAAAATTCACAAAGATAATGCACCAAACTATGGAATAACATAGTATCTAAGAACAGACTGTCTACAGTTTGTGTATTTAAAAAAATGTGTATTTATTAAAAAAAATGCTAGTGCCAAAGACCTTCTATGGCGTTATGGCAACATTTGTATTTGCAGTCGTGACTGACAGGTGGAGCTGCTGTGAATTTTGTTTAATTTCTCCCCACTCCGATTTCCTCAGTTTTCAATGAGCATTTGCCAGTTATTGACTTTTGGTTCTAGACGATATCCATAGTTTAAAATTTACATACTCGGACAGGTGTTATTAATACCTGTATTACAATGGATAAATTTATAAAATCATCAGGAATGTGAAAAATCGTACATCGATGAATACACCTCTGTAGTGTATAGCTTTGTGGACGTGTGTTGTAAGGAGGAATCTTTACAAAAAATCTGAAGTGAAAATAAAATGCCTTTTGTAAACATCAAGAAACAATATTTAGCTCTCGGGATGTTGATTTTTGTTGTATTATTTATATTCAATAGCAGGCCCGCGTTTCAGTGTCAGTTTACGCCTGAAATAGTGCCTTATTTTCCTACAATCTATGGAATTACGCCGACATACTCACGGCTGGCACAGAAGGCAGATCTTACAAGGTAAATAGTTTATGTCGTGATGCTCCTACCCTTGGTTGCATAGCACTGTTAAACATTAATTGATTGTTTGGCAATCAGTTCTCTGTAATGCCATTGAATCTGTGCATTCTGTTTGGTCATTTAACAAGTATAATTTATAATAAGCCTATTCTCTAAATGATTACAAAATGCTGAAAAGTGTTGGTTAATTTGGTAGTAATAGAATATTTAATCACCTTTCAAAAACTGAACCTATACAATTATACTCTAAATATCTGTTACTAGTATTAAAAATAGTTTTATTTTGATAATGTTAAGAATAAAGTGAAGCATTAGTAGTAACTTGAAACATTAAACATTAAATTTGAAACATTGATTTTGAAATGATGAAGTGGAAGAAACTTCATATTTAATAAATAACGTAACGTAAACGTAACTTCACGCCTGTAATCCCCGAAGAGGTAGGCAGAGGAATGCAGAACATTCCCACAATTCACCAGTTATGTTTACATCCCACTATGGAATATATTTAATAAATAGCTGATGTAAAGTGGGTTCAACCCCTTTGTAACAGGTGCAAGTGTAGATTTAGCTATTAATATTATTGAAATAGTCAACAACATTCAAATAATATTTATTTTATGAACAGTGTGAAGTTTATATTTTTGCTCAGTCTGAAGTCGGCATGACAATGTCAGGCAAGTGCACTTGTGGTACCACATGTTCCACAAGCAATGGTCCACTTGATTCCTGTGTGGCCGCAAGGACAATGCATTGCATACTTGTGCAAAGGCTTATAAAGCATTACTTTCAAACCAACCAGTGTCATCTGTCAGAAGTGTCTGTTTAAGTCAATAATCCTGGTTTAAAATAAAAGTACCCTAAGTTACTCCTTATTACATCAGGTATCTACCAGTGAGTCTTGTCAAAATCAGTTTTGCCATTTCAGAGATTAACATGAACAAACAGACAGACAAAAATTGTGAAAATATTATTTTGGTATATTTGTATTGTGTATACATCCACATGCAGTTACTAAGAATCTGTTATTTCCATATTACAAACAGACACTTCAATTTTATTTATTTATATAGACAAATTGATAATATGTTTGAAGACTTTATTTAGAGCATATGTCATACATTTATCAGGGGTGTTTCAAGACTAGTATTTACTTAGATCATATATTTGAATTTATACTACTAATTGGATCATATATTTATACTACTAATTGGGAGAACCTGGGTTTAATTCTTGAGTTAGGCACTCTATGTGTGTATAAAAATGTTAATCTGTATAGAAGACTGAACATTACACCTATTGTCACTGAAGAGGAAGGCAGAGGAGTGTAGAACCCTCCCATGTGCAACAATGTGGAACAATCTGGACTATGAGCTAGTACTAGTAAATCTAATATAGTAAAATTCTATACTGTACAACCTGGGAATTGACACAGCATGTCCTGATTGGTAGTCACACTTGCGACCAACACAACCAACGAGGCAGGCTTATGTGTATATATTGAACTAAATTACATACAATTACATACTTAAGCAGTGATATTGTAATGGTTTGAATTTCCACCTCTCAATATGAATGTCCCGATTTGAACCCCAGTGCACATTTCTTTACAAAAATATCATTTGCTAAAACAATTAAAATAAATTATTGAGAGGGAATATGCATAGTCTATTATAGAATAAAAAGCTGTTTGTGTTAAGTAATACTTAAATATTAATTTAGAGTCAGACTTTGCACATTTAATATCATTAGGCAATGCATTGTATATTTAAGATCCCATACAGAAGACACTATTGTGATACAGCTTGGTGCTAGCATATAATATACTTTTGCTTATTTTTGTTGTTATCGACTGCCTTTTTGGTCGTGTTGGTTGCAGATGCGACTGCCTGATCGAGAGGTCCCGGGTTAGATTCCCGGGTCGAACACTACAAAATTTTCAAATTTAGATTTTTTAGTAGTGGTTCGGAGTCTGGATATGTGCCCGATGGCAATAGGCTCACCACCTATTACATAGTGGGATGTAAACGTAACCGATGAATCGTGGGAATGTTCTGCATTCCTCTGCCTACCCCTTCGGGGATTACTGGCGTGAAGTTGCGTCAATTGTTTGAGGTGATCTCTGCACGTTTCTATTGGTGCCAATTAACACATAGACTATGCATTTTTTTGAGCCTTGAAAACGCTATGAAAACCTGCAGCATTACCCCAAAACATGACACTATATCTTAGGGTACTGCCAATGTACACATGATAGGCTGTGAGTGCTGAATTTATATGTATCATTTTAGACAACATATGTACAGTGTATAAGTATTTACGTAATTTTTTCAGTAGGTGTTCCAGATGTGTTGCCCACGTTTGGTTATCATTAATTTCATTAATTTTTAGCTTAGAGTACAGTGTGTCCATTTTCATACAGATTGTCACAGACCCTGATGTTGGTAAAGAACTTCCATTGGATCATCATTGAAGATTCAGACACGAAAACTAAGTTGGTGGCAAACTTGTTGAAGGAGTCTACACTAAAGTACACTCATCTCAATGTGAAAACTCACAAGACTAAGCATTCTACTGTAAGTACTAAGTCTTGTTCTATGTGCCTCTATTTCAGTAAATACAGATTTATAATACAAAAGTTCTAAATATAATTTTGTTAATGGGGGTGTTTAAACATGTGTAACTCCAGCCCTGTGCACTGATTGTACACATTTGTTTGTTGGTAGGTATTGGCCACAGGCTTCAGTGGATCATGTCATCACACTGGAACTGAAACTTCATAAACTCTTACAGATGGATGGCACTGGATGACTCTGTGTAGCCTCTGATGGTTGCTTCTAGGCTAACACTGTGCCATTGTCACAAAACTCTTTGTCTGTTGTTGCAAGCTTCCACAATTAAGGTGTGCTCGAGTAGACAAACAGTTATCAGAAATTATTTCACAAGTGAATGAGTTGATTGGTTATAATTGTATACTGTTATTATTTAATGACATGTCATTATTTAAATTAACTATGCAGATGATAAACAGCTAAATATAAATGTATTAAAGAGGTACTAATTGGTTCATATGAGGAAATTTTGGATGCATAAATAAAAACACAAGATGTAAAGGTGAATTGAATACATTTAAAAAAAACACAAGACTCAAAATTAGTGTAATGTTTGCACTTGAACTTTTCTTGAGGCTTCTTTTTTCTCAATACTCATTGAACATTAAGGTATTGTGTCGCGTGAGTGTTCCGATGGCGGCGTCCTCAGTGTGTGCTATGTTTCAGGTAATGGATGTCAATATATGTGTGTTTAGAACAGCCGCGTTCAACACTAGTTGGTATTGTGTATGTTATCATTTTTGACCTTCACTTCAAAGTACAGTTTATATATGTAATTAAATTAATTGAATTAACTTTATATATGTGTAAGAAATATACCTTTTTGTTCAATGTAAATTTAACAAAATGACTCTTTTACTAATTATTACTAATTTACATAAGTACTTTTAAATTGTAGAATTGGTCTTTTTCTCCTCAGTGTCATTACTCATAACACCTTTTTATATCACAAGGAGCTCATGCTATAACAATACACACAAAGAACACAATTATTATTGGCTGCGCCGAGAAAGTGAGGCTGTGATGAGACCGAGGAAACTGTTTCTGTGTCTGTTTGTCTAACACTCGGTGTGACTGTTCCATAGTAGTTTGTGACATGGTCGTGTGCAGCTCGAGGGAGTGACAGGCATCCACCCACACTGCACTGTTGGCTGCTCCCTCGGCCAGTGCAGTGACCACTCTCGAGAGCGTTCTCGTACTGGGTGATGTAGCCACTGCAGACAATGTGTTGTATGTGAAGTGTTTAGATGGATGTTATGTGCCCTGCTCAGCTGTTTGTTGTCGGCGTGAGTAATACAAGCAATACGTAGGACGTGAGGGTACTGTTGTTTATCACATCGATGTTGATGTCTCCAGGCCAGCGGCGTGGAGCAGCGGAATGTGGCGCTGAACTGGTTGAGAGAACATTTGCTCAGGACCGACGACAAGAGAGGCGTTGTCTACTTCATGGACGACGACAACACTTATGCGCTTAAGGTTTTTGAAGAGGTATTATTCTATTTACTCGGATGTTAAGGCTAACGTTTCTGAAGAGGAGGGATATGTTTGTTTACTTGGATGCGAGGCGCTGTAGTCCAGGCGCAGGGTATCAGGCTAGTGACGTTACCTCGCGCGCACACTACCTTTGTTCAGGCCATATTCCGTGATTTATTTAAAACTTTAATACTAATGCTTTTTAATATACATTATACTTGACTGGTAGAGAATGCCACTAGGCATTAAGCGTTCCTTTTGTATAATGTACCTTGTTTTTAGGTTGTACGATAGAGGACGAATTAATGCATAGAGCATACATTGTGTGGGTTGGGAAGGGCAGTGTAATACACTCTTACATTTACCTCATTATGTTCACGTCCTGCCGTGGAGGAGGTGCTGCGACGCTGAGACTTGCTGTTAGGAATTTTAGGGTAGAAAAAAGTCAATAGTAGGTAAGTGACGGGGACCGCACATTTTACCGGTCGCGTTCACGTGCTGCTGTGGAATAGGTGCTCGGTGTTGCCACGCAGCGGGCGCGTGTGCAGCCTCCGAGCTACTGCTCGAAAATGTGAAAGTGCCCGACCCGGGATTTGAATCCAGAAACTTTAATCGACAGTCGTATTTACGAACATGATGACAAGCAGCTAGGTACAAGTACTGTGTAATTTTAACATTGTCAGCCTACTGCAGTCCACCGCTGGACATAGGGCTCGCGTGGCGGCGCCGCTACTGCCTGCTACTGCCTGCTGCTGCGCGCCGACACGGAGTCGGCCAGTATTCGTACCCCGACCAGATGCACACGACCCTATTATCTCGTACAAGTTTGGTGTGTAGTAGTATCATTGGGGATCAACAAGAACAATGACGACCTGGTCAAAGTCAAGGCCGCACACGCTTGGACGAGCGGTCGACAAGCGATGCTTTTATATTGACTCCATAATTTTGGCATTGAATTATGAGTATTTTATATACTGAAACAATAGTAAACACTAGAATAATTGACTTCACCGTTGGTTGCACTAGTCCTGGGTTCGATTTCCGGTTCGGGTACTAATGGGTTGCTGTAGTCACCTCTTAATGCATTGTAAGAAGTAGGACACGGCGCGTGACTCGTGAGGGCGTCCTGCGCTCCTCTGCGACTACTCGGGCGAACACAGACGTGAAGGTTAAATAATTGGAGTTGATCCTAATTGTAAATCACTCCACTGTACTACGAGCAGCAATGATCTGATGCCTTGCCTCATCTGATGTCCTTTTCCTTCTTGACATTTAGGTTGGAACTATTATTTTGTCTTTGGATTATTTTAACGACTTTATTTGAACTGATTTTGTGCGATCTGTTTATTACGTAGTTATGAATGCATAGATCACTCTTGGATTGTGTATTCCTAGTTGTACTTACAAATACTTAACGATATTATTTTTTCTCACTGTTGAAAAATGCATTAAAAATGTCAATTATTTTACTTTGCAGACTTGCGGTGAGTATGACACATTACTAAAACAATCGCATCCGTCATTAAACACGAGGCGGTATGTTTACATTCATCTCGTTTGCTTACGCTTCACGTAAGAGTCGTCGCCGGCTCGGCGTAGCCCGCGCGCTGCGTCCCGCGCGCTGCGTCCCGCGTCCCCCCCGCCCGCGCTCGCTGCTCGTCGCTTATCGCCCCCGGCCGGCGCTGGAAGCGCGCGGGCGGACCCTGCGTGCTCGCGACGGCCACTGCCGGTCACTGGCCGCGCGGAGTAGGTCGCGCGATCCTTACAGTAAACAAACAACATCCATTTATCTTGACGACCGTGTTTGCTCTTTTTAATATTTCAAGCTAGTTTGTGCTCTTCAATATATTAACTAGTCATACCGGTGACCGCATTGTTTATTGTAAAAAAAGAGAAAAATTGTTGATTTATGACAGTGTTGTAATGATTTATACATAACAATTATCTATCGACGCGTCTGAACATAGTAATGCCATGAAATGCCATACGCTGTAGAAATAGACAGTAAATAGAAAAACTGGTCTGAATATAAGCCCGCGTTATGTATAGTTGTAGGATTATAAAAATATTTTTTGAGAAAAAAATATTGACTTTGCCGCATATACGTCACATATACAGGTGTCCGGGATCGGATTACCTATATTTTACCCACGTATTGTACTCCAAATTTTATCGACAAAACCCTCACCCTAATGAATGGGAGCCAATTTAAAATTTCATATCTCGTATTCTTACGAGTTTGTTGCAACTCTATTTTTTATGATCTCACGTTTTCCGCATATTTGAAAGTCACCTTATTTTAAAGATGATGAAATTTTCTATCATTTAAAAGGAAATTTGATATAATTTTACCAAAAATACTAATTTAAAAC
>DWEI01006239.1:0-10234 GCA_018245875.1 Mysoria ambigua | reverse complement strand
CACATATCACCAGTTAGTTTATGTCCCACTATGGAAGAGGTGGTGAGCCTATTGCCACACATCAAGCACATAAACAGATTCCAAACCACTACTACAAAATCTAAATGAGAAAATTTTGTAGTGTTCATTCCGGGAATCAAACACAGGACTTCCCTATCGACAATCACACTTACAAACAACACATCCAAAGAGGTAGTTGAATAACTTACCAGTAAAAAACTAAATATAATTAAATTCAGTATACAATCAAACATTCTAGGTAAATAAAATAGTACCAGAAGCATTTGCAAACTTAACTTAAGCACTTAGAACTTTCATAGAACTTGATTGCACAAGAGTCACTTTAATTTAATCAACAGTGATAAATTCTTCTTTATAAAGTACAAAATGTACCTAATATGTTGATTATTAAGATATGTCTAGTGTTATCTTTACACCAATCGGAACAATCCACACAAACCATTAAATGATAATACTCTGTGTGGCAATAAACTATTGGAGCTGATAAGTCTGAACACAGCATTATGTTACGACTGGGTATTGCCAGCGCCTTCGCTTATTCTCGTCCAAAAAAATACTTTCTTAATCCTAAAGTACCACCGTAGATGAGCCTAAATTACAACACATGCTTTTATTTCTTTTCATGACCACCAAGAAGGAACAACAGGTGAATACATCAAGAAGAACTCAACAAGACTCATATGTGAATTATATCCATATATATAACATATAGCAATACCATACCAAATACCATAATATAAAAAATAATTATACACATTAAAACTTTTTCCTTGATAATATCTTGTTATTAATAAAAATGACACATCCCACCTGTAATAACTAAAGATGTATGTAAGTACACCCCCAATCCAGACTCCAAGCCACTTCTAGAAATTTCCACTATATGAGTGTAGTGACTCAAACTTGGGACCTTTCACTTGCACTTACACTTGCAACAATATGACCAATGTGGATCACTGAATATTGACAATATTACACATCAAAATATAATGAAATGAGGTTTTGAAGATGTTATGCCAGTTAAATTATCTACTCTAATATATACATAACTAGATTTTTTTTATATATATAGGTGTGTTTATAAAGTATATACTTGAAAATTAATTATGTCCTACAGTTAATTATCATATTTGGTTGTTTAAGTGTTTTCCTGTTTCTATTTTAATACATTGATGATGTCAAGTGAAGGTTACATTATCACATTTCTGCCATTCCTATGATTAAATTTTTCTATTTTCATACAATGTTTATTAGTTGTGATAAAATTGTGTTTTCTTTAATTATATCATGCGTATTATTTTGTATGAATTTTACTCTATATCTACAATAGTGTATGCTAATATTTAATATTTTTTTGTTATAAAATCTAGATGATTTAAAAAAGACGATTTTGTTGGGTTAAAACAATATTTTTTTTTTGATTCAATAACATAGTAACACGTCTGTAATATCCGAATACGAATATCGCACTTTTGATACTTTTAAAAATATAGACGTCAATGTGTCAAGATACTCAACTGTCGAATAGCTAAAATAATATGATTGAAATTTACCAACGGCCATACACTTCTATGTATACAAACACAAATAAATTTATTATCTGGATTTAACAACACTCAATAATCTCGAAATAAATTACGCGACTCCCGTCGAGATGTATTGCGCGCGGACGTACGTCGTTGCTTGTTAGCGGATGTAACCATTGCGAGCGTGTTTACTGTTACTGCGGCACCGCGCGAGTTTTTATTTAGCCTCCCGTATAAAACTACGTCTTCAATATAAATAAGTATGTTCAGCGACTGTTATAGTACACAATTTTACCTTTCGAGTGACGCCCCATGCGCGGAAATTAAAAATAAAGCCCCTTATAGATAGAGTAAACGTTTATACGACTCACCTCAACCGAACGAACGTGTTTTCTGATTGCGTTAAATCACACGAAAATGATATAAAACAGAAGTGAATAGAGTTTTGTAAATTTTTTAATCGAACGAGCAAAATGTCCTCTCAAATCATTTTCTTCACTGAGATGAGATGACAGTTCACATGACATGTCCCGAGAGTGTTACCATTATACAAGTAACCGTTGTGTGAAGCTGCTTTTTATCTTACATAGATTAACAGTTTATTTTAAAGTTTCTGATCTACTTGGTAAAGTTAACATAAACAAATACCAAAAGTTCGTTTTTAATTAAGTAACGTTAACAATTTTAACATGACTTTATGCATATTTAAATACTATGATTTAGGAGCGAAAAGGAAATTACTATTAAATTATATGAAAATAAATAATGTGACAGTAATTAATTTAGTAATAACTATAAAAATATTTGCTAATATAAACATTTTTATTTAAACATGCAATATATTTACTTTCTTTTCATTATAATTAAAAGATGACGACTTTAAACTTAACACCTGTAATTTACGTAGAGGTAGGCAGAGGAGTATAGTATATCCACATGTTTTACTAGTTACACGAGCATACAATTATGGAATACGTTTGTAAGCTTTGTACTGGGCACAATACCAAACTTAAAGGCGCTATAAGAAAATTTTACCAGAAAATCTAGCTTAGGAAAATGTTTATAGTACCCAATGGGTTATTCTTAATCTGCAATCGAGATTGCAACTACTCGCTTCATGAGGCAAACAACTAAGATATACAATATGGATTATACATAACATACATACCTGGCATATCTTGTTTACTTTAACAACTGTCTCATCCTTTTTCTTTCCCTTTAGTGCCTCCACACTGACTTCCTTGTACTGAGCTATGGTGACTCTCAGAGATTTTAGTTTCAGTCTTGTACTGACTTCATCCCAGTTGGTATCTAAGACCATACAACATGTGTTATATTATTTTAATAAAACATTATGTAGAAGTACTCTTTATTAAAATGTTTATGATGACCAAAACAGCATACAGATTGCCATATTATATTTCTTCTGTATATGAGACTGACAAAACTTTTGCACTCCTAGGTTTCAGCATTTAGGAATTATTGTGTCACCAGTGACATAAAACGAAATAAAATACAAGTACATAATCTGATTCAATCATTAAGGTTTTCAAAAATATTTTGAAATAAAACACAACTAATAATATAGCAACTAGTATCATTCAGAAGACAGTGATTTCCCGGTTCATGATTTATAAATTATAAACACAACAGATACAACTCAAACTTACCAATATAATCGATGACTGTCGCTGACTGTTTGGTGCATTTGTGGAAGAGCTGTCTCCAAGTGGCATTGCAAGAGTCATCCCTCTGTAAGCAGTCTAATAAGCTCTCTACTAGTACTCTATTATAAGGATCCAATGCCTGGCCGCTCAGGTACTGGTTCGGCAGCTTTTTCATCAACTGGTTAAATGTCACTTGAAGCTTGTTTCCACTCTTTCGGAAATAGATATCCTGGTAAAAAAATACAAATGATGTAAGTTGGCGTTGGGTAAGTGTGAGATGGGATGGGATTGATTTTAATATACCTTACCCATAACATAAAATTTTTGAGTTCTTAAGTTGTTATACACAATTTTAATGTTATTTGTCATAAAACTAGACTAGACATTAAGATGACTGGATAGCCAATATGCCAAGTGTTTAAACATATTTACTGATGGAACAAAATGTGATATACATTTCATTCCCAAAACAACTCACCTTATATTTACTTAATTGATCAATAAGGTCACTTGATAAGTCTTTCGAAAGGGTATTCTTCTTGTTGTTAACCAGGTCGAACATGGCCAACAACTGGTCCTGGGTAACAGTGGCGTTCGAAGCCACTTGACTGTCCATTAGGCTGGATAGGTATCCTATGATGTACTTCGAGTAATTTTTCAGCTCTATGATCGGCAGAAACAGGTCCTGCCAAGCTGTAAGAGGAATATTCAGCTGAATTATATAATTTATAAAATTGCTTAAGATCTTCCAGGTTCAACTGAAAAGTTGCTGTATGACTTAAATCACCTTAAAAAACTGTCCGATCAACAAATTCCAAGGCCCTAGTCTTCAAATTGAATTGGTTATATTAAATAAAGTAAAAACTGCTTCCAAAAATATTTTCAAGCTCCATTGCATAACACATTATCAGAGATTTCAAAGAATTTAACAGTTCACTATTACAGTATTAACATAAAAACATCAGAATCATTAAAAAAACAAACAATTTTAGAACATTACATATCGGCTGAATGTAACCCACCTTAACTAAGACTATTTATGTTTCGATTAATTTTAAAGTTTATTAGTACATACAACTGAACATAACGCTGATAAGAGACACAATGTATAAGATACAGCTCTCCGTAGTGAGATGTTATCTAAGACCTTACCTACAAAGGTGTCAAAGTGACAAATGATAAGAGATAAGAGATCTCACAATGATGTATTGTTCGTGTGAGAATAATTTGTTGTTGACGAAAAATAAAAGTCCACATTGGTGGGAAGTGAACATATTATAAAGTGGTTGTATGTCCAGCAGTGGACTGAGATAGGCTGATGATGTAGGTCAAGTTGAGACCTACTTTATTTTGCACCTGTACATATGAATTCTGATAAAATATATACACTGTGTTGCAGGGGGTTGACAGATTTCAGTGAGCAGAACATTAATACTATGTTTAATTTAATAAGATACATCTGTTTTAGAGCACCGTTAAATGCCTTTTAATATTGTGAGTGTAAGTAATCGACATAATTCATATTTCATTGCACCCATTGCAATGAAGTATATATCCAAATAAGCATTAAGTTTAGTTAGCAGAATTATTTTTAGTTTACATGATTTATTATTACTCATTCTCACCTTTCATACCCACATCAAAGTCCTTAAGGCCGCCCTGTCCCAGGGCCCACAGCAGTGAGAGGCCTATAGGGGGCCGGTTCTGGTAGGAATTCCTTAGGCTGACACTTTTTCCTATAGAAGCAACACAGAAGTCCGGATTGCTCTGTGCCAGCAATTGTAAAAGGATTCTGTGGCCGTTTACATGTTGACCTGGCGGGAGCATACAAAAATTATTAATGAAATTTGTGATTTCCGTATGGAGACATAAGTTTGTGTAATGTGCATAAGTGTATGCATAATGTATGTTGTAAGTATTACTTCACATAATACAGTAGATAAATAATAATAATGAGAAACGCAAGTATGAAGAGAGTGATAAATATAGAAGTGGGGCAGGTTTTTAAGAATATTACGAACTCAGCTGAACCCATAAAGAACCTTTTTTTTTACGGGGGGGAAACCTTCAAAAGGTACCCGGTATCCTGGGGGAAATACCGGGTTATGTGGGATTTTTACCGCACTAAAACCCCCTCGATGGCCTTCCTAACGCTAATAGTGGGACTCCGGGATCTCCTGCGGAACGCACCGGTGCCCTCCTAGCGCTGCGCCCCAACGGGCCCTTCTTTTGGGACGGGTCCAATGCCGCGTCCCACACCCTCCGGTTTTCACGACGGTACGCGGCCACACATACCGTCGTTCTTCCCGGGTTGCTGACTGAGCGGGTCGCGCCCCCACTCTAGCCGCTCGCAACCCCGAAAGCCTCGTTTTAGTCGCCTCTAAGGACAGGCAAGAGATACCGTAGCTCATATTCTGGTCCCGAGCTACAGGGACACGGCGAACCCATAAAGGACCTAGCGTGAAGATATTTACATATTTATGTGTGTAATGTGAAATCATATATCATATATTACAACGGATTTCTCCAGCATTCCCAATATTGAACACTTTTGGGCATAAACAAGTGGTTTGGAAGGAAGTAAATATATATTTACTATATAGATAGTGAATATCCTATAATATATTCTAAAAAATGTTAATAAAACATTATTACTTAAAATATTGCTCCTTCATAAAATTTTCAAACATTTAAGTATTACAGTAATACATCATTATTGTCGGTCTATTGCAGTCTCCTGCTAGACATAGGCATCTGCTGAAGTCTTATGCCCATAATCCCAACACTGGGCATGGGGGCTGGGGGCATGGGGGGGAGGGACGGCTGAGCACAGCTTCAAACTACATATATTATGACTGTAGGTGGCCAGGTAGTTAAGCATTGCTTAGCCAGGCCACAGCATACTACATTCTACCAGCACTGAGTAAAGTTGCTGAATACAACTCTATATACCAGCACGGGATGGGATATGTATCTTACTCCATCTCAGTTTTGAGTCAAAATCCTACATATATTTCTATAATACCATTGGGTTTATAATTTAACGTTATATGTTAATAACAGTATACAAACCTCGGCTAATATCGTTCGCTAAGGCTGTTAGAGTGACATCGAAGAACAATTGCATATTCGCCTTGCCAGATTCTTGGAGAACCTTCTCCAGGCTGACTTTTATCTCGTCTGGGATATAACATAATGGATATCTTGGAGGGTAGCTCGAGAATGTGGGATCTTCCACATCAATTTGAATCTTTGCATTAAGGAAACTGGCAACCTCCTTCAACCAAACAAGAGGTGCATTGGCAAATCTTACTTTGTTCGATGTAATTATAGTTGCCAACTCTGAAGGATCAATCTGTAAATTATTAAATGATGGTCTATATAACGGTAACGATAACAAGCCACATTCTGTGGCTCGCTTCATTCAACTTAGCCAAATATATGAGACAAAACTGGAAATACTGAATAAGAAAAAAAACATTTTAACACTGAGATATATTGAATATTTATGGATGTGTCATTTTACCCTCCACTTGTTTAGTTACAATTCGGGTTAACATGGAATTGACATGGTATTTGAGGCCAAACAAGTAAGTATATAAAATTATAAGACAAAATACATAATAATTTGAAACATGGCTTTGGTAGTGGTAGTATCAGCCCTGTTTAAAAATTACTAATTAATTTGTGAACTGCATACATTGCACATTTTCATTTTGTTGTTTCTAATTTAATCTGTCTCAGAAGTGGAAAATATGCCTTAAAGAAGTATAAAATATTATGTCCTTCTTATAAATATAGTCATGCAATACATACATCTGTTTTATAATAACTTTACATTGAACCAAATAATATTATTCATGGATACCAGATATTGATGTCACAGCCTTAAATAATAATATAGTAATCTTAAATAAATCAAAATATGTAAAATTATCTCATTTACTTAACTTGCTGCCCACTACACAAACCTTATCATTTGCTTACCTTATTACACTGTGTCAATAATCATTATATTCATTTAATGGAAAAGTTTAAATTACTGAGTGACAATATAATTACTGACTGACATAATACTTAAAAAAAACTTACATTCAGTCAACCATTCACATACTGAATATGTGCACACATTCACACACTTTTTTCAAATTCTTGAATTCATAAAACAATAAAATCTGCAAGTTTAGTTATGTGTAACTCATAACTGAGAACACATTAGACATGTATTAATAATTTTACTGCAGCTTAATAGAGCATACTGGGGCCTTCTGTAGTATATACTTCTATTTACCTGGACTATACAGTGGGTTACAACAAAATGTAAAGATATGAACAATAATATGAAGATGAATTTATAAAAAGCATATCAGGTCCATAGTAATAGTGATATATGGCACAGTTCTATCTGGCTACCCTGTACAGAACCTGGCCTAATGGAATAATATAATACAAGCAGTAATCTTAATTATAGTAATAGTGGATATGTTGACTTAATTGTGCAGATATATAACAATTACAATAGAGACTACTTACGGCTTCTAAAGCAGCTTCTATAGTCTTCGGCGGTTTAGGTTTTGATGCCTCAGACTTTTTATCTTGTTTCTTGCCCTTCTTATCTCCATCTTTCTTTTTATCTTTTGGCGCTTTTTTTGTATCATCAATTTCCATGCCAGCGTAAAAAGATTTAATTTGTGAATGAGGGACTGAATTTAAACGTTTCAATTAGGATAAAAATAAAAAAAACTAATCAAATAAGGCAAAGGCTTAAAAAACTGAACCGCTACTCACCGATATCCTCCAATTTAGGGCCGTTTTTCATCGTTTTTTTTTCATCATCTTTATTACTTTTTACTTTTCCATTTTGGGTCTTTTTACTCTTTCCGACAACTTCCCACTGACCGCTCGACATTATGTTAAAAGTTTTCAGTATTTTATCGTGTAAATAAAGGGAAAGCGACAGGTTAACACGTACACGTCAAAAACAAATACGAAAAAATGTCAATTTGAAAGGCAGAAATGGAGCTTTTGAATCACTGATTGGCCAAGAAAGATTCCACTTGGACAAAACGTGGCATGGCGCATGGATGCATTCCGTTGCAGTTTAGTTAAAAAACACATTACATTATTAAATCATTGTTTCAATATTCAAAATAAATTGTGTTTATTCGTAATAAAATCAAATGACAAAATATAATTTTTATGAAACTTTCCAGAATATTTTTCAAATAACCGGTAATAGTGTTTCCATTTTCTAAACCGATAAATATTATTGATAATCTGTTACATTTTAATTCTATTCCTTGTTTGCTCCCCTCCATCCCCATTTGTCGTTTTCATTCCTCGACTCATCTCAGCTGTGTGAATGTGTAAAAATTTCAATAGCTAGCAAGACCATGAGTGTGAAGAAAAGAAAATAAATATTATTTGAATTTTGACAAACTGCAGTGTTACATATAAGTGTATTTTGGACATTTTGTGAGTTAGTAATGGAAGAAAAGATATTGTCGCGAATCGAATCCACTTCCATAAGGGAAAGGGTGTATTTTGCAGCAAGGGATGGAATGTCCCTGACTCTGTACGCTTTATTGTATGAGAAGGACACAGATGAGATCGACATTCTTCTTAATAATGTAAGTATCTATGCCCTTTATATTTTTTTACGATATAGCATCTAAGTCCATGCTTAGCTAATAGTATCAATCGATATTGTGAACACAAACCATATTTTCTATTTATATCTATAAAATATTCGAGTTGTTTTACGTTTAACGCTCGTGCGTAGTAGGTCTCACGCAATTTCGGGTTACCTTGATTTATTCTTTTTCGAGCTTTTACGATGTTTTGCGACATATTAATTTTAAAATCGAATTCTAAACGCAAACGTATTTACTTTTTTCCAGTTTTATAGATATCACAGATCAGTTTTTTTGGATGTTACAATTTTATGTTTATTTTGTTATTTGGTTATTTCATTAGGTTCTCTAATTTGAAAAAAGGTGTTTTCTAGCCTCGATTTTATTTTTTTCGCCGTCACAAATGTAATTCGTTGTAATTACAACGGTTATTATTTTAGAACATTTTTGTTTTAAATTCTGTTATCATAAAATATCATTATTTTAAAATATAATTTTAGGGTTGTATGTATCTTGAATTTATGTAAATCAGTAAGTGATTGCAACAAATTCATAACAACTTGTATATAATCATATCTCCTTTTGCAACCCGACCAATTAACATCAAGTGGAATGCATGCTTCTTTGCCTAACATTTTACATTTACCTCTATGAAAAAGGACAGTGTATAACATTCAAATTAACCATAAAGTTAAGTATGAAGTAATAGAAACCATATGAGGACAGTAAGCCCTATGTTACACAAATTTTATATAGTTTTATTTAATTTTTGTTTCTTTTTATTTATATGTTACAACATTGAAAATGAAGATATTGCTAATAATGACATAATGTAAATGAAGACATATAAAGAGTGATTGTATTCAAGAATTCTTTTTCGCAATAATAAAATTTTTCTTAGGTTTTGCTTGCAGAATGATCATTATCACTTATTGCTACTACTCTGTATCGGTCATTACTTCTAATTCAATAGTGGTAGGCAGAAACATTGGATCTTACAATGTTATGTGTTAGTATAGGACTAACAACACATTTATGTTTTTTTTTCAATGATCAACTTCAGTTTTAACAGAATTTTTTACAAGTCGTTTAACATTAAATAATACACAGCTTATTTGCTACTTTAATAGTATCAATAATTACAAAATTTCCTGCTATAGGAACATAGCTAATGACAGACACTATATCAGTACAATTATTGAACATTTTATGCATAGAAGATTTTGTAACATAATTGGATGTAAGTTTTTTTAGTACATTATCCTTTTTTAGCAATTTCACCGATGCTTTTGTGTATTTCATAAACGTAAACGTAACTTCACGCCTGTAATCCCCGAAGGGGTAGGCAGAGGAATGCAGAACATTCCCACGATTCACCCGTTACGTT
>DWEI01006238.1:0-10235 GCA_018245875.1 Mysoria ambigua | reverse complement strand
CATATCTTTTTTTTCAAGCAAAAGACGGAAAACGAAAAAAAGGAAGGTGCCGGGGGTTCAGACCAGTCCCCCCCCGGACGCCACTTTGCCTTTCCCCCCCCCCCCCCCCCCGCCCCCCTCTGTTCCACCTCCTTCTATTTGGCTGCCGCTGAAGTAGTCCCATTTGAAGATGCGCCTCAATTTCGCAATTCCAATTCTGGGCACCGACGCGTCTTCCCTCTTAAGCCGGCAGTTATCTTTGATGTCCGGATCGCGGGCCCGCGGCCGGCATCAGTATGCAGCGCGCGGCGCCCCCACGCCGAGCACAGATATTTGTTATTGACGCCGAGACGTACAATCACAGCGCCGCTCCGCGCCGGCGCGCACGCACCGGACACGCATGTATGTGCCAACGTTTTGCCAGCGATGGCGCATGAAACTGTCCAGTGTTACATTTTTGTCAACCGCTTATTAACGAAATATATTGAAAACAACTTATTTTTTACTGTGAAAACAGGAGACTGGGATTGAATATCAACAAGAAAAACAGAGAACTATGTATGTGCTCCTAAATAATATCCAGATATATTACGATTGTCCGCCCAGTGTTCGAAATTCCACCATAAATTATTTATACAAGTTCTCAGAGATTATACTAAGGACACAGTTCACTGGTCTATTCTAAATAAATTATTACTACAACAGCTGAAATAAACATTGTAACTATTTCCGGCAACCTGGACTGCAAACCATTTTGATCAAAAAATGAAGGCTTTCCAAAATGTTGTACAATTGACATGCCTCTGACCCCAGAAATACGACCACGACCACTCTGTCAAGGGTGTAACGCAAGAAAGTACAGTGTAAATAATTCTGTTACATATATTATTCTAAAAAGACCCCTTGAACGGCTTTGCTAAAATTATTCGACAACCAACATTACAGACATGGAGATTTGATTTTAAATCATCTGTTAAATTGTTGTAAAATACACGTATACGTATCATCACGCCTGTTATCCCTGAAGAGGTAAGCAAAGGAGTGTAGAACACTCCAGCGCGTCTCCAGTTACGCTCACGTCCCGCTCTGGCATATGTGATGAGCCTATTGCAACAAACCGGGCATCTATACGGAGTCCGAGTCACTACTGGAAAATCTAAGCAAGAAAAATACATCTAAGTTAGAAAAATCACCGAGCGCCGGATAACATTGAGAACAGGCGGAGTTGAAATGATGGCCTATGTATATGCAAATACAGCGCGAAATAAATCTGACTTAAACGTTTCATTTATTCGTTTGAGGTCGGAGACAAAAAGTACATCATTTTCATACAGAACACATTACGCACGGCAGATTGGCGGCGCGGGCTCCTAATTTTCCGCTTTCTATGTTTTCATTTTATCACAAACGTTACTCAGCGGTATCTGACGAGCCAGCGACGCATCGCTCGCGAAGACACCCTCGAGGTTCAGCCCTTTATGGCGCCCGGTCACGCCACCGACGCTCGCTGAGCCGCGCGCTGCCGATTGGAGCCACCTCTGAGTAGGTACGCGATCGTTTCTTATCTACGAGGGCGATCAGTTTACGACTCGCTATTAAGAACTCTTCGGAATAGTAATAAATAATGTAATAATGGAAATAAATTTTTGTGACAAGCATGAAGTGCGTTGTCTCCCAGAGGAACTTATGACTCCGAGTGGCTTATTTATTGAACAAGTAATAACAAAGAAACCTCCATACATAATTCGCTGGCAGCATTCTAAATCACACCCAATGAGCGGGATTCATAAATATTATGATAATAAACTGCGTGTATTGGTTTTGATTTACGGTCGTGCGCGGCTTCTGTTTCATGCGTAATGGATTTCATGCGGATGCTTTCTCAGTGTCGTCTAGTTCATTCAGACATCGTTACGAGGTGCGTCGTAATGTGGGAGGTGCGTCGCTTATGATGATAGTGAATAAATAAGCTCATGATAATGAGCACGTCAGGGCGCGGGCGGCGCGTCCAGCGCGTCCGCCGCTGAGGGCTATTGTTTTATATTAGTGTGCTGCTTACTATGTTATAATAAAAGCAGTAAACTAGCTCACATGCTAGATGGTGACCTGCTGTCACTCACGACCACAGGATCCCTCTACTATATTTCATAAGCATAACTGTAACTACACGCCAGAATACCTTCAAAGTACGGTACAGTCCCACGACTCGTTAGCGATAACACGTTCGACGGCAGAATACGGCGAGGCTCTGGCCGTATACGAGGCGGCACACACCCATACTTTGCGCTTCTACTTCAAAAAATTCAATAATACTTTGTCCAACCCGGGGAATAAACACAGGACCTTTTCTAAGTGACTGATATTTATTTTAATATAATTGAAATACTTTTCATATCCACATCTGTAGGGTTATTGCATTTAATGCATTTATAGATTCAGTGTGTCTTATTGAGAACTGAACAAAATAAGAGCAAAATCAATACAACAGAGATTGATTTGAGGCGATAAGAAATTCGGAGAGTATGCTAGTTTTTAATGAACAATAACAATGATAACAAATTATCCTGTAGGTAATAATAGGCAATAGTTTGTTCTACAGTACGGCTCATGCTTGCGACGCTCAACCTTCACTCGGTGTGTTCATCTGTTGCAGGTAAACAAATTTCGAGGGCTTCGCGGCAGGAACGCTACAAGGAAACTGTAACAGTTCTTAAAGATGGCCAGGCGAAAGCTTACGAAACAGATCCATAGGATTTAAATATCCTTCCATTAATTTTGAACTCTGCGGAACTGTCACCTGCACGCTAATTTGACGTGAGCGCTCGTAGCAGAGAAACTGTTTTGGCACAAAGCACATGAATCGTTATTTATAGGATTGGGGCCGTGACATACACGCGACGCGATGTCCGTAGCGAGGGAGCCGGCGCAATATTCGCGGGGCCGGGCCTCCACAACGTGGGCACCGCGCGCCTCAGGGCACAAGAACTGTCTACTAGGATATTATGTTACATAAGCATATACGACGTCAATGAGCAATCCAATCTATTACCCATACCTCCCACTGCTGTGTCTAGGCCTCCTTTTTGTTGTGCCTTGACTTCCGTGCTCAGTTTCCGTCGTGGCCACCACTCAGATATAACTCGGTCCACCGACAGTCCTCTCTCCAAGCCACATGCACTGTCCACTACCATTACGTTTAGTACGCGTCCTGTGCGAGTTCCTTCCAACATGGAGCCCTCCATGGCCCGCCGTGCTATTTTAACTTTGTGCACATTTTGCTTTATCAGCGTCCACGTTTCTCGGCAACGTCGTCACATAAATTATTATCAATCGTCAAAAGTCAAAAATCATTTATTTATATAGGATTTGCAATCACATATAATGTCCAAACGTCTATGTCTTGCATGTAATCTGCAATCGAGTAATAGGCTTTTAGACATAATCGAAACGTAATGTCTTTCTTGAATTTACTTATAAGTACGTACGTATTCTACGTAACTTATATTATAAGTTACCTACTTAGGCAGATAAGTGACAATAGTTTTATATTGACAGAAGAACATTAAAATTATTTCTTAATCAGTAATGTATGTAACATTTGTAATACGATCCATTCACAAGTTCCGCTCGCTTGTGTGCCGAGCGGCCGTCGGGCGAAGTGCAGTAACAGTCCCCAGTGTCGGCCGCAGCGCAGCAGCGCAGCAGCGCGTGTGCTAGCCGCCTCGCGGCTCGACCACGGCAGCCCTCGGAGCTAAGTCTCAGTGCCAACTCTACACTCCGGCTCGTTGAGCAACATATGAAGCCAATTATAGTGCCAGTAAATATCACAATTATTCGCCACATCATAGATATATTTTGAAATTGTGAAACGAAATATATACTTGAGTAATCAAAGAAAGTAAGACACAAAATAAAGCGTGTAAACAATCGATAAAGGTTAACCGCTGCGATCTCTAGACACCTGGTGCGAGAGAAACATCTATTTTATTTGAAATATTTTTTGGTAAGTAGATGTTGACTGCGACTCGGTAAAAGGAGCATGTGTTGCCCTCCTATCAGGTGCTCTGACAACCTGAAGACGATAACCGGGTATTACTAGGTTTGAAAGGCTCAGGACCATGCATGCATCTCCACATACTGATGATGATGATGAAACAGTTATTTATAATACTGCTATAATTTTTCAAATTTAAATACATTCGAAAATTAGCTAAAAATGTAATAAAAATATATACTTACTTGAAACCTGTTATTAAATTGCTTTTTCGAATGTAACTTATCATTCCTGTAAAAGTGACAGTTGGAATTCGTCACCAGTGAAACGTAGGACTGCACTATACTCCTCGCCTACTTCTGGGCGAATCACTGGCATGATTACATGCACAATACAATACAGACTGAACGGAGAGATAAGATTATCGACAAGCTGCCCGGTGTCCCATCACACCAATAGAAAGCAATCAATGATTCGGACCTTACTACCATTGACAAATCACTTATTAGCAAGTTCCGAGTAAGCTTTCAAACCAAACGTGTCCTCCCATGCACCGTCCTTACAAACGTTGGACAATGTGAGTATTGCCGTGGTTCGTACAATTACTGCATTTTATTCAAATGTTATCTGACGCTCGTCTGCCGGTTTAGGTGCCTATATTTTTAAAGTATGCAGTAGTGTTTGTACCAAAGTTTTGGAAGAAAGAATCTTGGATTTTACATTAAAACAATTTGCTTTGGTACATTATTAATTTCTATATCAATATTTTCCACAAATCACTGTCGAATTCTTGTAACTGCTTGCGCTTCTCTTTGCTGTATGTTATACGAATAACATTTTAATCTCTTCTATTTACTAGAACGTTTACATCAGAATTAACTTTACTACACATTGGAATAATCACACTTTATTAATTAATCGTTAAATTGTTTCTCTTAAGTCTGTCCTTTTCCTTAAGCGGTATAATATGTTTTATTTATTGCTTATGTAACTGTTATTCTATTAACTGTATGAGTTACAGATATTTCTACTGTTTTAGGGGTTGATTTTGCGGTTGTGGTGTTTGATGTCGATCAGTTGGGGACCGCGCAGCAATAGTTCTCGCACCCTACGCTGCTGCTCATAGGCGGCGAGTACAGGTAGCTGTACCAGCGGCGCGGCCGTCGGGGAATGTATTTTACTGTGTCCCGACATAGACATTTTATCACTTAAACATTAGTTACTGTATAATATTTTAGCAGTCTTACTAATAAAAAAATATTACTTACACTTTTAAAATGTGAATACTTACACAGGATATAACGTCCGTACAGGAGCTACACAGGGTTCACACAACGCTACTAATGTACGTAGAGACAAGCGTGTGTGGCTGCTCACGCCGCGCTCGGCTGAGGCGCTGGCAACCTTAACGGAGCACGTTCAAACACTTCTGCTGGTCATTCCGTTTTACTAGTTTAGTTGTACTTCATAGTTTTTACATTATTTTACTGGCCTTGATAAATATGAAACATGTTGTTTCTAAAAATATCCATAATTAATAATTATATGTACAAAAACTAGACTGATGGTTGTTATTTTCTGAAAGAAGTTTTTGAACGCCTTTAACGGCAATAACATAACCTGAATATTCATAACATTTGAATAGTGACATCGATTATTTTCCTTGCGTAGGCTTTCGTGAATCTATATTTGAATTTTAAAAAAAACTTTTATCATTCAGATCAAATGATAAAATCTATTTTTGTAGAATTTCGTTTTTCTTTGATTCCCTTATCTATCCTCATTATCAAATAAATCAAACAAATTTACATTATGTAAATAATTCATTTAAAAATAAAAATTAAGCTCACTCGATTTTTTTAGTAAGAAGTAGGAATTCAGTAAAAATATTAGTCCGTGCAAACATATTTATTGTACATCCTAAAAATATGCCTTGTTGGTCGTGTTGGTTGCATGTGCGACTGCCGATCGGGAGGTCCTGGGTTCGATTCCCGGGTCGAACACTACAAAATTTTCTAATTTAGAATTTCTAGTTGTGGTTCGGAGTCTGGATATATGCCCGATGCATGGCAAATCAGGATTACCGCCTATTAAATAGTAGTAAACGTAACTGAGACTAACGTGGGATTTTACTGTATTCGTCAAGTTACGCGTTCTGCTACTATTTTATTCTCCTTTCAAAAATATAATAGTAAATATCAAAGAACGACCAATGTTTGACCGATGTGCTTTAGAAAATTTATCCGAAATCTGCTTGTGATGAATTTCCATTGCCTTCATGCGCCGGCTCCAAAATATCCATAAAGAGAGCGAACGTCGTCAGCTGTAAGAAGCAACATTAATATCGCGAATGGAAATAATAAATCTTACTGCGAATAACATCAATACAAGTCCACCGGGCCTCGGCGGCCCACCCGCCCTCGCTTCAACCTTTACTTGCTTCTTGTTCTGAGACCCCAACATAATGATACTGATTTTAAAAACGAATAAATGTTCATTAACCGTTAAACGTTAAATAGCCGTCTTATTATGGTTTTATTTTTCCTGAGTTATCATAGGACTAGTAACACTTACTTTTTGCAATTCAGACCAGTGCATTATGTGTTTTCTGCATGGTAATATGTTTTAGATGAATACAGTGACAAGTCTGTGTTTACCAGCAGTCAGGGACCATTTCGGAATGTCCGAGCTCTACATAGAAGGCATTAGGTCGTTAGGTTGTGCACTCCAGAAAGTTCACTAGACACACCACGGCGACGACGGGGACGAGACAGCCTGCGCCGAGCCGTCAGTCTGTCGGGTGACGTCAGAGGCTCATCCCTCCCACATGTTTCTACGTGTCTACCTTGCTGAGGCTGAACTTTACAGGAGAATTACTTATCTATAATGTTAATACTTTTGTGTCCAGCAGTGGATGGGAATAGGCCGACGATGATGATATACATATAATCGTGTTGTAATATTTTATTCCCACCCTTTTATCGTTTCATTGTTGGAACATGGAACTCCTCTCAGAATGAGAAGGTCGAGGCCTTAGTCTTTCACGCTGCTCAAGAGCGGGTTGGCAACCTTCACACCCCTTGAGAATATTTTTTCCTTTGAGAGCTGCATGCAAGGCGTGCAGATTTCCTTATGTTTTCCCTCACTGCTATTAGAGTAACATTTAAACATAAAACAAACAATTTGTAAAGAGGTGCGCACTAGGATTTGAACCCGGGCTCCCTATGTGAGACGTCGAATTTCTAACTACTAGGCTATCACTTCCTATTGATAACTATAATTAACTGTAGTATTTTATAAGAGGTTATCACAAGGTTATCAGAGACTATTAAAAATCAACCTTGAATGGTATCTTAACGGTTTCTCGCTGCACAAAACGAAAACATTATTATCGAGATATTCTCGCCACAGTATCAATGTAGCCCGCATCAGAGCTATCTGAAATAAGACACTGATAAGTCACTGTGGCCGGTGCTGTTAATGAAAATGTCGGTTGCCGTGTACTCATTGTTAAAGTAAATTTATATCGCGTCGGAACATCTCGCAGCGGTCCGGCCCCGCCGCGCGGCGAACTTGTGCGGCTGCGGCTCCGGCCTCTGTCCGGCGCTCTCTGTAACGCTATAGACACGATGCCTTAAATCGTGATCGAAGAGGTATTTCTATATGAATCATTTTGGCAAGGGCTACGGTACACTCGATAGAAACCTTATATGAATAAAAAAACATAAAAAATATTGATTTCGAGCCGACAATATATTATGTCTATCCGCAAACTTCGGATTATGGAGAATTTCGTTAAATTGTAGTGGCACTGACAAACAAACCGCAGTCGCCATCTTGGGGAGTTAACAATCGTTCCGTTTCATACTAGCTTTTAGATACATACACCTCGCCGACCATAACAATAACCTTGATAATTATTGTTTTGTTTTTGACGCTTTTTTACCATATACTTTTATATGTATTTTTTTAAACCTGCGATTGGCCGATTGCGATGACGGCCATAGAATAAAATAGATACTAACCATAATAATAAAAGTGGAAGTTTTAGTTCAATAAGTGGTAAGCCTATTGCTATACTTGGACACAAACACAAATCGGAAGCTCAGCGTGGTGCGATACTTATGTCGGAGTCGTTCAGGGTTGCCACCCCGAGTCTAGTCACTACGAGTAATATATATATCTATATAGCTTGGGACGTCTCCACACACGGCCACCTGATCCCAAAGAAAGCGTCAAGAGAGCTTATGCTATGGTAACCCGAAGGCTGATAAACTACATACTTATATACATTTGTATAATACATATTATGTTTTTTTGTACTCCCAGACCCAGAACAAATACTTGTGTTCATCACACAAATATATATCCTGTGTACGAATTGAACCCCCGACCCCCGCACAACAGTCAGGTTCACTAACCTCTGCACCAACGGGCCAATAAAAAACTAGTAACTCATTGCCACACTCCACAGATTTAGCGTCATAATCGTCGTTTCTGACAACCTTCTCTTTGTCATCTCCCCCCCCCCCCCCCCCACCCCGTCGCATACACTCTTCGTCCCAGTGTTCTTCAGAATCATCACCGAATGATCTCAGTCTGACAGACAACACTAAATAATAAGGGTATAAGGAAGGTTAACGCCACAAATTGTTATTTGCATGCACAAATGTTGTGGCGCAAATTTCGTTGCATAAAGTTTTCGTGCAGTGCTGGTCGCTAACGCATAACACAATTTTTTTAATGGTCTGGTGGTCCTTAGGAAGCAGTGAGAACCAAACCGCCTTCATGCTCTGTACAAGCGACGATCAGTGCGTGTGCATGTAAAGAAAAACCAACCGATCGCAAGAACATATTTCTTATTAGAAGTATCGCGAGGTAGCAAAAAGGTACAAGATGGGACCGAGTTGATAACTGCGTGACAAACATAAAGCCGTGAAACAAATTTATGATATCGTCTCATTTCCTACGCAATCCTCTTTTCCCATCGGGCCGAGCCCTCCGTGGCAAAGGAAGCAGTAAATTATTCAGCTGATGTGCTACGAGCGCATATCGTGGCGGGAGAGTAAGTTGACACGCGGCGCCGCATGTGGCGCGCGGCGCGCGGCGCGGCTCCGGCCCGCGCTCCACCGACAACTGTCGCAATTATTACATGCTTCGTGTGTACTGTACTCTGGATACTAACATTATAGTTATAGGTATTATGGAATCCAGCAATCACAGAATAAAACTAGCGTGTGCTTTAAACAAACTATATCTTTACGACATACCCGAATGAAGTGTAAATTCCTTCGCATCAACATGATAGTTTAATTATAAATTCAGGGTTCTATGAATAAATAAATGTTTTCTATAGAAAATAAAACATACGGTTTCCTCACTCAAAGATGACAGGTGTTTTACATTAATTTTTGCTCAATAAAGTAGTTATACTAACAATAGACACAAAAAAACATTAAAAGACTGTATTATGTATGTTACAATGTAATTCGTTACAAACTCGTTGTTACCACTGTTTAGTAACTAGCCTAAAAGTTGGAAATTATTGGTAAATAACACTGTCGTCTCTAGTACATATGAATCGCTCGCGATTTTCCCCGTCTCAAGACAGCCAGGCTATCGCTCGGAGAGCAGTAAATTACCGAGCGCCACGCGACACATATCGCAGAGAGAGTTAATTGAAACGCACGCACAGATGCGGGCCGCCGTGACGTCACCGCACGCCGCACTGCCGCCGCTCCACGGACCGCATACACCGCCAGGCACTCCCGGAGTAAAATGTTTGTTAAATATTGATTATAAAACTGTACTTATTTTTTTAAAATCACGTTTCCTAAGATAACCATTCTCAAAAAATGTGAAACCGGAAGTTTCGTTATCATCTACGAACAAAAAATAACCTAAACGCAAACCTAAAAGGCAATAATTCATGTATACACATACACATGAATTATCGCCTTTTTTAATTTTATCCACTACTAATATGGACTGATTATATTTTATCCCAAATTTCATATAGCTCAAATTATCATCATCATCAGGGCACTCTTGACGTCCAACATACCTCATATTGGACATCAAGATACGTCGTAGTTTCCTAAAGGCTGCCTCTCTCTCGTACTTGGACCTATTCGGGTCGTCGGCTCCAGGTATAGGTTACTCGACTCCGACACTGAGAGCAGTACCACCGACCACTACTTACCACTACCGTTGGACGTTATACATAATTTTGTCATGCACTGTTAAGGTCATTGACAACATG
>DWEI01006237.1:0-10235 GCA_018245875.1 Mysoria ambigua | reverse complement strand
AGTGTTTATGAAAAATAACATAAATTAAGAATTTGTGATATTAAAATTTCACGATGTCAGAAGCATATGTTATTGATGGGAATATACTGGAAGGGGTGAGAATTTTGAAAATATTCTTTTAGGGCACCTGCTATAATTTTGATCAATGCCTGTATAAATATATATTTATTTATTTATTAGGGAGGCCAAATACTCCGGATAACCATTTCGATGAGTGCCATTCTGGGTATCCCGGTTAAGGTGAAGAACATTAGGGCAGGAAGACCCAAACCGGGATTAGCAGCACAACATATGAAAGGTACTTACTGCTCGCGATTTTTGGATTTCTCAAACATACATATTCCAAGCATTTTTCTATTAAAGAATTGTATAATAACTGGCCATTAATATGCAACTTACAAGTATTTTTAATAATTACGGGGATTAAGTTTTCAACATAATCAAAATAAATTTGTCTAAACATATAATAAAAAAAAACGTAACTTCATGCCTATAACCCCCGAAGGGGTTGGCCGAGGAATGCAGAACCCTCCCATGTTTCACCGATTACTAAAAACATAATACATATTTAACTGAACATATACTAAATTGTCGAATATTGTAAATAGGAAAAATTTCGCTGTGAAATCATGCTGCTTTTGGTAGAATTGCTATAGTTGGCATATTTGGTGTTTGTACTTATTTTGCTTACTTGTTTTGCTTAACATCAAACTTGCAATCCCCAGAGTTAGATAGAGTAGTACACACCCACATTTCACCAATTATTTTTAAGTTCCAATAAGAATTAGGTGGTTAACACATTGCCATAGGGGCACATATCCAGACTGATCCAATACTAGCCAGACTAAATCAGAAAAATGCAATAACGACCGACCCATGATTTTAACCTAAGACTTCTCAATCAATACTTATGCTTGTAACCAATATGAACAATAAAGAATTTTTTTTTACACTTTCAAAATAACCATAAGCTCAGTTTTAAGCAATTTCTAGGTTATCAATTCATTATTAGACAACCTGTATATAATGTTATCATAGCCCCATAATCATAACATAAGATATGTTTAAATTGCATCATCCTTTTTAGTATTTGGTTTTCCTTTGATAGGATAGTTAACAACTCATTAGTCAACTGAGTTAATGTTTTTAAAGAATCATTATACTTTTTGTCATTGACTGCATTAATTATATTATTAATGCAGTCAATGACATAAAAAATGTCAATGACAAAAAGTATAAAGAAACATTATACTTTTTGTCATTGACTGCATTAATTATATTATTATGCCCTTGTGTTGTACAAACACAGTTTTTATGTGGTATATATAGAAATAATGATTAACAACCATTCCATTTTTAGAACATTTGGTATTTCAATGTTAATTATTAGGACAATTTGTCATATCTCAGGCAAATTAGCATTACAAATAGTACTGCTAGAAATAAAAAGTTCCTTCAGTCAATATTATTAGGCAATATTTTTTGTTCTGCGATTACATATTTAATTTTAATAAACATTATTGAGCCAAAAGCCAAAGGGTCAAGCTATTCATTAGAGATGTAATGAATGTTAGTTTTTGAACATTAGCGAATGTGAATGTGAATATTTGCTATTGACATTTGTGAATGCAAATGCGAATATTCAGTTTTTGATAGAAAATTGCATAGAAAAAAATGTTTTTATTTGTTTTCATTGCATTATGTATTTTTTTGTGTTGATTTTCTAAAGAAAACTTAATTGTTGCTTCATTGCTCAAAGTTAAGTAAATAAATAGATTATACCAAATAAACTGAAAATTGATAATGTGATAACTAGGTTGTTCCTTTTTGTTGTAATATAAAACATAAGACGTAAATGGATTTTGATTTTATTTTCTTTTTCTTCTGATATTTATACTAGCAAAACATTCCCAAAATTTTTGGGAATTCAAATATGTAATAATATGTGACTATTTGTGAATGCGAATATTCATTACATCTCTACTACTGATCATAATATATACATAGTGGTTATTGCCAACAAGTGTGATATTCTTGTTTACTTAATTAATTCTTCCCTGTTCCCTGTTTATGATGGTCTGGTTATTATTTTTCTGGACACTAACAATTAGGATCAATGACAATTATTTTTGTCTTTATTTTGACTACCTCATTGGTCGTGTTGGTTGTGGGTGTGAGTGCTGATTGGGAGTGCTGATTGGATTTGTTTCCCGGGTCGAACACTCGAAAATTTTCTAATTTATATTTTCTAGTAGCGGTTTGGGGTCTGGATATGTGCCTGATGCATTGCAATAGGCTCACCACCTATTCCATAGTGTGACATAAACATAACTGGTGAATCGTGGGAATGTTCTGCATGCCTCTGCCTACCCCTTCGGGGATTACAGGCGTGAATAATTTCTGATTTACTCACATTGTAAACAAATTAATATGTAATTAATAGCAACAGACCAAACTCCCAAGTATTGAAGGTGTTCTGTATTTAGAATACTTCTCGAATACATTACTCTAAGTTTAATTTATGTACATTCAGGAATCCAGCTGGTCGCGCAAATGTGTAATGCTACAACTGTCGGTGTTGAAATTGGTTCCACTGAAATCGAGTTCTGCCCCGGCAAGCTCAAGGGGGGACATTTCATGATCGACACTGAAACGGCGGGGTAAATTTAATATTCTTATGTTCTTAGGCTATAGAAACATCACAATATCTTGAGGTCAAAAGCTTTGGAGGAGTTCAGAGTGTTTTCTATAAATTGCTGTTGTTTTATTAAATTTTATTTGTTACAGTATTAAAGGAAGTTTAGGCACTCGTAAGTCCTCCTTGACTCCAGAGTTCTGGGAGACATTTGAAAATAATTGATTATATTTTTATTTTTCTTCCCAGGTCTATAAGCCTGTTGCTTCAAGTTGCGCTCCCGTGCGCGCTGTTTGCCCCTTCCTCGGTGCTGTTGGAGCTGAAGGGAGGCACCAACGTTGACATGGCACCGCCGATTGATTTCATCGACAAAATCTTTCGTCCCATGTTAAGACAATTCGGCGCCGACTTCAGCATTCAGATTGTGAAGAGGGGGTACATTCATATGTTTTTCGTTATTCTTTAGCCGCTAGAAGTATTGTCCGACCATGTACACCGTATAATTTTTTTATTACGCGTACCAATGTAGATTCTAATATGAACGTATACAACCGACAGGTATTACCCGCGGGGCGGCGGCCACGTGCGCGTCAACATCTCGCCGGTGAAGCAGCTGGACGCCGTCCGCATGATGGAGCGCGGCCAGCTGGCGAGAATATACGGATGGAGCTTCGTGGCCGGCTCGATGTCCATTCATGTGAGTACGCCGTCTAGTAGCAAGACAGTTCTAGATGGGTCGATGTCACCTGGTCACGTGTGCGAAGTTATAAATGCAATTGGTGTATTTCAGACGGCTCACCTGCTGTGTAGCTCCGCGAAACAGGAGCTGCAGGGCGAGGCCCCGATGTCAATGCACCCATTCAAGGAACCGTCGCACATGTCCCGCGATAGCTGCTACGGTATCCTGTATGTTATACGTTCTGATATTTTCGTCTGTCATATTTGTGTGTGTGTTTATATTGAAAACGACAGTGTAATGGCACCAAACAAGTTATTGGACATCCCCAATGTTACCGAGAGGATTGTACATCTGCGCCTGCGGATAATGTTGTTTTGTAAGTTTTATTATTCTTAATATAGTCTGATGTCAATGACTCTATTGTTACCGATCATCGAGGGAAGTGGTTTTGATCACGACCTGTACGGATGTATGGTAGTCGTATGGTGCATGTATGATAATAGGTACCTGTAGCTGTTTTTGCCTTCGTTTTGGCACGAATGTGTAAACGGTAGAGCAAGCTTCCATCCAAGGTATTCTCTGTGCGGTGACTCGTGGTTGTATAAAACACCATAAACAGTGTCCGCCGGGGCTGGCGGCACGTGGGGGTGACGGTGGTCGTGGTGGTTACATTAGGTGGACCGTCTGCCTATTTTTCAGTATATGTAATAAAAAAATGATATTTACATAATTTTTTAAATGCATACTTGGTAAATAATTTCACATCGCACAGAGCATACTTTCTCATAGACATCGTAGCAAGCTAGTATTTTATTATAAACACTAGGCTACCTGTACCAAAGTTAGCGTCGGCTTATTTACATCGCTTGCGAGCATCGATAGCTTTGCTGCACGAGCGGTCCTGCGGCGAAGTGTGGCAGCAGGCGGGCCGGCGACTGTGCGCAGGCTGATGGGCGAGCTGTCGGCGGGCTGCGTGCTGGGCGGCGCGGCGCTGGGCCGGCGCGCCGAGCTGGCGGCCGACGCGGGCGCCGCGGCCGCGCGCGCGCTGACCGCCGCGCTGCTCTCCGGCGCCTGCGTCGACAGCCACGTGCAGGTGCCGCCCTACACATCCCTTGGTGCCGTCAAATATTTACATTGCTTTTCTTTCAAAAGCATGATTACATGAATTGCCCTACATCGAAATTTTGCCGTTGCAAATTATCACTGCAATCCGACAAGGTAAATAATTGTCACATTCGACATTTCACATTCAAACTTAAAAATGGAAGCTATTGCCGAACGACCCGCACCCTGGGCCGCAGGACCAGCTGATCATCTACATGGCGCTGGCGAGCGGCCAGTCGTCGGTGCGCGCGGGCGAGCTGACGCTGCACACCAAGACCGCCATGCACGTGGTGCAGCAGCTGGCTAGGGTGAGTGCTTCAACACCCACCCGCAAACCTTGTACTACTGCGCGCGAACCACTTCACAGAGTTAAAACGTTTAAAGCCATATCAAATATACTGTTCTAGCACAAATTTACAGACGCATCGTCATGAACCCGTCGCATTCCACTGCCAGCCTCTGGTTTAATCGTCTCTTACGACACCTTGTACCCTGGCGCTGTTTCTAGGAATTTATTTTCACTCCGTCCCGACACGAATTGTTATGCCCGCTTATTAGACGACTTACATTCTAGGTCATAATCAATCGTAAAATGCTCTGTTCAAACTATGGAGCTTGGAATTCTGAATGTTTAAACTTTTGTGTTCCAATAAACTTGATCACTACATACTACATATATTTACTATTGTCATTTTCCATACTGTTTTGCAGGTACCTTTCAACGTGGTGCCGCTCAGCGACCAAAACGTTATACAATGCGAGGGCCTCGGAATCATCAACAAACATGTGACTTAAGTCAATTAATTAATTTAATTTATTTTCATTTAAATCTAGTCCATGGTAACAACAAGACTTTATTTTTGTTCATCTTAGCTTACGGGAATACCACCCGCGACTGGCAAAAGTGGCCCAGGGTTGTCTAAAAGAGAGGGTTACGCTTAAAATCTCTAAAACGAATTATTACTTATTAGTAACTAGTGTTGTAAGTTACATAGTGTTGTAAGATAACCAAAGCTTATTAGTAAGAACCAGTTAGAACAAGTACTTTTCGCTGCTTATAGACATACAGTTGGAGATAATGTCTTATTATTTTGTTAAATAATAGGACATTAATTCAAATATGCCAAGTAAAGTCCATTACGAGGTAGGCAGACAGCACTAAAACTAAATGTGTCCATTAATTATTATATGTCAGTAGGAGATTCTATCAGTTTTTCCAGACATTATTCGATACTATATGTATGTGATGTTTTAAAGTTTATCAACTACATATTTAGCAAGACAATTGTTTCAAAATATATTGCAACTTATTAATCCAAGGCTAATAATAAATGTTTTAGAGCTTTTCAAATGAATGTCATGTTTAGGATCTGGATGTTGTACGTTCCTATAGAATATATTTATCTCAATGTGTCATTTAATTTTATATAATTATATACAGTAGTTAAATATTTAAATAACTAGATTATACAGAGTTGGACTCGTTGGCTTGAGTGATAGTTACTGTATGTGTTGTATCATTCATCAAGTCATATAAGACATACAAGTCATATTTAATGAACGTTTATATTCCTCTTGATCTCTCTTCAAATGTATGTAAAACATATATTGCATTTAAATATATGTCATTGTATGACATCTTGATGGCTGATTATATTTTAGCTTTGGATATGTTTCAGAAGATTCTGTAGCTTGGTCTTTAATATGAATGTCATATTTTTTTGAATGTCTTTTACAATATACGTCTAGCACAAATATAGAGGTGCAAGATATAGAACCTACGCATAACTTGACGTAAAATATATGTATAATTATGTGTTGGCCTAATTTTTTATTATGTTTGTAATAGTATATTACATGTGGATATGATAACTTTAAAATTTACTTTTTGATTTATTAATTTAATTGTTAATATAAATTAATATATTTCCGTAACCAAATTACATTATTTTAACTATAAGTATACTTCATGTGTATTTACGCTATTTAAAATAAACTCAGATTTCACGACTATTATTTTGTTCCTGTTACAATTTATTACATTTCTTTCCATCTAAGTGTTTCAATTTGTTGTGTAGCAAAAAAATTTTAAGATTCAGTTTCCATGCAGGAGAATTACGAACTTTAAATGCGACTGCTAATAATAAATTCCATAAAGAACTATCGATTAGTGATACTTTATGGAATCAGTCTACACCGCACTTCTAATATTAAAAGTAGGAAAACATTTAATTTAATGAATAGAAATGAGAAAAAAGAAATAAAAACTACAAAGTAAATATAAAAATTGTATACAGAATTGAATGTGATATTTTAGGTTGTATATGGAAAGCTAATTTTCTTATGTTAGCTATCATATTTGCAATTGAAATTCTTGGAATGGTCACTTGTTAGACGAGACCTTCGAAATGACCGAAGAAGCCAATTAAATAACACTAACTACACGTATACCGAATGCATGTTTACCGCTGTCTATCGATATCAACTAGATATTGTCACGAACGCGCTTATGGCTTGTCTACTCTTCTAAAATATTTCCATGGTTGCCGACCGCTGGTCCAACGTCAGCCAATGGATAAGAGTAGATAGTATAAAGCGTTCTCCACAACCTCCAGTAATTGGCGATACGCATATAACTCAATGTCACCTTAACAGACAACGCATTTTTATATTACATTATATAGGTACACATTGGTTTGTAGTGATATAGTGATTCAATATTCACATAAATAATATATCGGTGTCATCAATAAAATTTGTGTTTTACAAAAGAGAAAGTTTTTGGTAAATGGTAAAATAAACATACTTTGTATAAATAAATCTGTGCCATTCTAATAAAATACTTCTGTCATAAATCAATTTAATGATACCTATGGCGGCATTTCGCTAATAGTACACAACACCCAAAACACTCTTTTGGCCGTTCCACGTGGCGCTCATGATTGTCAGTAATGACGTCCTGACTCACGCTCACGTGAATCTCGCAGCGACCATTGTAAGACGTGGGTCGTCGTGACCGTTGTCAAAATTGGAGGGACTTTAAAACGTCAAAGCATACAGATGTCAATGTCAAACGTATGTTTTTATACTGCAACGCTCCTAACAAATTCATTACGATAGGGTTTACGATTACAACGCTCGCGCCTAAGAGAGATCAGTGAAGTTCGTGGTTGTGAGCGTGATCGTTGCGAGCGTCATCTGGAACGACCAAATTAGTATATTGAATTTTGTGAACTATTAGTGAAATGCAGCCTATGTGATATCTTTTGAAAGAAACATTCCACCAAAAGGATCGCGTTATAATAAAACACAGCAAAAATAAAACAAAAAGCAGAGATATTTAACAACACGTCTACTATAGACTAGTGCGTGTGTTATGCCATATCGTCACCCGTCGGCGAAAATGCACGTAGCTTGGTTGACAATGGAATTCATTAATTTCCACTCAAACTGAATTACCCCTGGAACTATAATAAAGAAAAGATACATTAACTTTTTGAAATATTTATTTCGGATTATTTTATACACAAAGGCATTCATATTTTTGCAGACATTCAAAATTCCCAATGATTCTAAAATTAACCACCACGTCCTAAAAGTGCCCTGTATTAATTACTTTACATCTAGAAATCGAAACTGAAGATACTTATTGTGTTAAACTCTGCTGTACCACACCGTCGAAATAGTTCCAATATTTAAGTATGTTAAAAACACAACAATGAAGTATAAAAAGAGACTTTCGACAGCTAAACCTGTCGTCCGTAACTCCGAAACAGAACGTTGAAAATAAAGTATGAATCACGTAACAAAAATAAACTTAAACTATTTGAAATTATAAGAAATATATACTATTTCACATAGAAAATAAACAATATATACAATGATCAATTCTAATATACAACGAAAAATAGAATTTGTTGTAAAAGGGTAAAAAAATAAAAATAGCATTTACATAGGAAACGACAGCCTTTTCGACTTGCAACAGTTTACATAACAAACATCGAATTCACATTGTTCTAATGCCGGGTTTAGCAAATGATACCAGCCGCAAGTACATCATTAGCGTCTTTATAGAATTCCCAATAAATAATATCTATGGAACTTTTCGCGTTACTGATATATTTGAAAAATTTGTACGAGAATAGATCAATTTCTTTATACAAAACTTACAAAGATTTCGTGTAACTAATGCACGAAACGACGTATCTATTGCACGAAATCGTTTTAGTGCACAATGCGAATTAATGGAACTAGTATCGTGCAACCTGAAGCACGCTACTGGTATCGTTATGTGAATCCCGCTTAATACACAATCTATAAACATATTATATAGTCACACAAAAAGCGTTGGCACAATAAAATATGCCGTCACAACACAAAACATCCAATTAAACTAGTCCCCGGAAGAGAGTACGGAAGTTCACACATTTATAATGAACACCACAAATTAACAGCGTATTACTATTTAATGTGGATTTTTTTTATCTTTAGTTTAATACGTCAAAATCTAGAGTTACATAATACATATGTATAAATGGCGTCGTCGAAGTGCGACTTTGGAACAGTCTAAAACAACATGACTACATGATGAATTAAACAAATAAATTGTATTTATAATGAAATTAACTACCGTACACAGCAGGGAGTAGGGCACGGGTCGGATTTATTAAAATCTCCAAGTATTGTTTATAGACATCACATGTCTATGATTGTATTAGTCGACATCAAGAGTATAATTTTTTTAATAAAAAAAAAGATAACTTATATAATAAAAGATGATAGAAACAAAATGGGTTGAAGACGTTACACAGTCACGAACAAAATGCTCTTATTTATTTTTGTACTTTGGACAGTATTCGCAACAAAAACACCCCTCTTTACATCAAGGTTTCTTAACAAAAAAGCTAATTTAATATTTATATGAACACCTTGACTATGATCTAGGCGATGCCATTATTGCACCAGTAACTGACAAAATACTTCAAACGAATGTGCGATTTTTTTCTAACGTGTGTAACACTTTTTTTCTAATATGATTAATTTAAAAGAGGCTCCAAACCGACGATTAGATGCAATTCCTGAAAAACTCGAAAGTAAGAATTTTTAAATAAATGCAATAAAGTCAATTTGGACTATTGAGAACTTTAATTGATATCTAGAGTTTCCAATCGGAGAATGTCTGTAGTTCCATGAGCGTCACCCCGGAGCCCCCGGAGCCCCCGGAGCCGCCGGCGCCGAGCGCGTGGCCGCCGCGCTACTCAGTCTTCTTGGTCTTGGGCTCGGGCGCCGGCTCCGGCGCCGCCGGCTGGTCCTCGTAGCTGGACAGGGGGAGCGGTTCAACAGCTAGACAGAGCTAGTGTAATGTTGTCTCTGCGTGCTCCACCGTATTTATGATGCGTATGTGTTTATTTTTTCATAAAAATTCAGTTACATTTCTTACTAGTAGCATAACCACTCGCACGAGAAAACAAATTGTGCTGAATAATTGGGTTCGTGATTGCTTTCTACGGTCCCTCCCTTTCGTTCCGTCACGCAAAATTCAGAATAGACTTTCTTCCGGTGTATTCCCAGTGTGGTATGAAATAATATTCGTCAAAAAAATCTTTAGGGAAGCCCAGGTACAGAAAATATTTTCAATGTTGCAAATATCTATAGGCATAATGGTACGTAACTTCACGCCTGTAATCCTCGAAGAGGTAGGCAGAGGAATGCAGAACATTCCCACGTTTCACCAGTTACGTTTACGTCCCACTATGGAATAGGTGGTGAGCCTATTGCCATCCATCGGGCACATATCCAGACCCCAAACCACTACTA
>DWEI01006236.1:0-10236 GCA_018245875.1 Mysoria ambigua | reverse complement strand
CTGAACACCTCATGTTTTTCAGCTCAACTTGTCAAAATTGTCAAACTGAAAGTTGACTTTAGTCATAGTTGAAGCTACTATTTATGGTTTTCTGTCAGGGGTTTACATAATATAAAAGAAACAAGAAGTTTTGAAATCTCGTGATTCTTAGAGTTTTGTAGCCGTAAGTCAAAGGCTAATCTTGATAATGTATCAAAATACTAGTCGTGCCATACCATATTTAATATTTAACCTTGCTGATGCAAAGATAGCCAAATTAGTCCAATGTACTGTAATACTACGAGCCTGCTTTTAATAAATATGGAATATTTTATTACATATAAGACGTTTTCCTTAGAATAAATTTTCAATTATAAGATTGCGTTATCTTATATATAAAAATTACAATGAGATTAAAATATTTCAGGTACCTTTTTCGAAAACAATGTTAAAACTGAATATATATTTATCGGGTACTGAAAAAACGGCAAAATTATTGTATTTCAAGCTAAATAAAGTAAATACTGTGAGTATATATATTGTTTCCTTATTACAAGCAATATTTGAACAGATTTTCCAATCATACGACAATAATTCATAAGTATCGATTTACTAAATTCTTTAAATGAAACACCGACCAATTTCAGTAAATTACAATAATTGCCTTCACCTAACCTGCTTGATAACTTTTTCATGATATTTAGGACGTAAGTGACTGCAATGTTAAAATTCTCCGCGATTGATTATTTGCAAAAAGTATATCGCGATTACATGGGACAACTCATTGACTCGTGGAAACACTATCTCACAACACTCGCTCCCCGTTATTCATAAATCAGATATTTTAAAGTGAGTTCCATACATTGTTCGATCCACATGGTTGACAATGACAAGACTTTCCTTTTATTAATCATTCTTATAAAATTGGTCAAAATTCCTAACTGAAGAGTTTAGAATGTTTATTCACTAACATCTAATAAGATCTAACAGGTCACGATTTATAGAACAATTTTTACTTCTAATTCTGCATATCGCTCCACACGCTATCTTTAGGCTATGATCTCTAACTGTACATTTTACGAGTACTTCTCTTTAAATCCATCCTCTTATACTATTATGTTAAAATCAAAAAATCTGGATTAAATTAAGTTTTAGATATCCGATAGTGTTTTATAACTTATAGTCTCCTACCGCGATATCTAACCAGAAAACTTACCTACATCAAATGTATTAATTGTCGTGTTGATGTTTCGAATTCATGGTGTGCCACTAACTTTCACCAGTAACGGTCCGGTCACCAAAGCTGTGACGGCACCTGTTCTACTTGACAACTCGTCCAATAACTGGTTATATACGAAAACTAGTTTTCGTCCATTAATGTTGACCTTAAACAATGCTTGCACAGCATTAAATAAATTCCTTTGTGACGTCTGTCTGTAAACTTTTGTGTGAACACTGTTTTATTGTACGCAAATTATAGATTTAAATAACAAATGATAATACGTCAGTATTGTCATTTACAGGAATTCAACCTGTCTTAGAAACAAATTATATAATGTCTTTATTAATTATTAAGCCGCATTGACTCACGTGTGTTTCTTCGGGATGGCCGACTAGTTTCGGACCTATACGAGGTCCTTCCTCATGAGCTCCTGCTGATTGTAGCGAGGTCGCGGCGGAGACTCGTGTAATGTCATTCGCTTTAGTTACAAATTAATAAAATCTATGTCCAATAAATTGTGCTATCTTGTTATAATAACAATAATAAATGTTTTATACATATATACATTTATAAAATATCATTCAAATCACGTTTATTTTTTTATTTAGTAGGAATTAGTATAACATAAAAGTACGTACCTAATATCTCGCCGGAAGAGGTAGGCAGAGAACTAAAGCACACTTCCACGTTTCATCAGTTATGTTTACATCCCACTGGCATAGGCGGTGAGCCTTTTAAAACACACCGGTCACAAATCCAAACTCCAAATGATCTGCTACTAAATTATCTGAATTAGAATAATCCAATACTGCCCGATCCGACACTCGAACCCAGGAACTCCCTATCGGTGCTCACACCGGTAACAAACAGGAGGTTTGTAACGATACAAATGTTTGGCACTCGGTGCTCTCTGCCTACCCCGCAAGGGCCTGGCGTCAAAATATGTGTGTATGTATTTGTTTAGATACCCCGTCATACTCTAACATTGTACACGTATTAATAACGCTTTCCACAATATGTTATGATTTGATAAAGCAAAGATGGAAGATAGCATTTGACGCCTTTGACTTTTAGAACTTGGAAACGTCAAGATACACACGATTTATGGGCGTCGATTCCGTGTCAACATTAATTATTGTAAATAAATATAACATCCCACCGACTAGTACAGTCTCGTGATGAATAGACTAAACAGATTTTAATAATAACTAGAAGCTACCTACAAAGTTGCGAGTAAAAAACAGTTATAATAATATTTGTAACTTGATGAATAAACATAGCGTTATAATTTGATTAGAAAGTATTTTTACGGCTGTAATACTTAGGAAACAGATAGGTAAATTAATTCTTATTCGAATTAAATTGTAACGTTCTAAATATGCATACGTACATATCTTCACGCCAGGTCCCTTGTGGGGTACGCTTTTAAAAGCAAATGTTATAGGGTACGCATATGAAAAATAAAATATTTTCCTATAAACATAAATATATAAAAATAAATGATGCAAATGATTCATAATCCTCGTATTTATACATTAAGCTTTATAGTAATGAAACTAAGTAGAAAAGAAAATTTCGACATTATACCTATTTCTTTTATGAAATACTTACCAAGGAGCTGAAGTCAAGGGTGATTTGTAGGAATCACATTTTATTGAACCGTAATTAACTATGTACTTCATACGGATAAAATCCTAAAACTAACTTTAATAAACCTTAGAAGATATACACATGCAGTGGTTTTTGCGCTATACGCGGAATATACCTATCATATAAACTTACCGTAAATAATAATATTAATATGACGATAATTCATTATTATTAAGTAATTTTAAAGGATAAATGAATATAGCAAAATTTCAATGTTTTATATTTTTATTACTTGGTACAAGGTTCAGAAATATACATTTTTCATAATTTTTTCTTGCACATTGGTACGAAACATATCACAACATATGTGTAAGAAAAATCTAAAACGCGCACAACAGCAGACCACTAACTACCATTTTATTAATTAAATACACTTGCATAATTATACGAAATAATTTAGAAAAATGAAAAAATACAAAAAAAAAAATTAATATCACTCAAGTATCACGTGTACATTTATAGTATGAATGAAATGTCAATGTGGTAAATAAATATTTACGAATATTTTCTGAGTTCTGAGAGGATAGAAGTCCACGAGAGAAATGATAAAAGGGCTGATGGGGTAGGGAGTTGCCGTGATACAGGTGGTGAGACTGATGTCATACAACCGGCTCAAATCGAAACTTTTTATTAGCAATTCTAATAATATCCTACCCGAGACCTGCGATTTGAACGCAGGACCTCGATCGGCAGTCGCGCTTGAAACCACTCGACCAGTGAGACCGTCAACCGGTAAAACTTAGAAATGTAAGTACTTCACTTCTCTGTCTACTACTTTGGGGATTATAGGTGTTACATTATTTTTTGTGTATATATATAGTATAAGAAAGTCCACTTTTAATCACCTGATAATTGTTAAAGAAAACTAAAATTTTATCATTATTTTTTTTAGTTAAATGCATATTTTTATTTAATAACTGGTATTAAAGATTTTATAATCGGAATAAAGAAACGTTTCGCTTTAATATGGCTTTTTATATTTTAATATGCTAATATGTATAATGAAACGAATTACACCTTAGAAATTAAATAATTTATATGAGTATCTTTGTTTTCTTCTTGGCTCAGTTCAGATGATTTCAATCTCAGGTCTTCCAGAATATTATTCTCCACGGGTCGGTATTTCACATTATCTTTGTTGTTAGATGTTTTCGGTATAAACTTGTAGAATCTAACACCTGGAGAAGAATTAACATGGCGTTGAAGCAGATAGACCCGTACACTATGATATTGTTATTATATTACAATTAAAGTGAAATATATCCCACTAACGACTATAAAATAAAAATATAAATTTATTACTATAATGAATTTAAGAATATATACATATATATTTTTAGAGAATATTAACAGTCATGTAAGTAAATACCTGACGGGTTTATCCTCGTCTCAAACTTCATGCCAGGACTTAATGTTGGGATGTCAGCTTCATCACTGTAAATATCCTGAAAGGGTTGTACAAAAATAGACATTATTAGAGGCATTATTAATTATTATTACGAACAAAAGACCCTTAGGAAAGGACTATGACCAGCATTGGACTTTACATGATTTCAATGAATAAAAATAATGAATACGAAAATTTTGCAAACTATGATTAAACCTATTACATACCTATCCCATAGTGGGACGTGAACGAGACTGGTGAAACGTGGAAGCGTTCTAAATTCCTCTGCGTACCTCTTCAGTGATTACAGGCCAGAAGTTACGTTACAGTTATAATATTTGTTTACAAATCTAATACTGTATACGCTCATCAATTTAACTAAAGAGATGTATCTACCTTATAGAGAGTACAAAATGTTTCAGAAGTTTTGTTAGAAATGTACAAAGTCTACGGATCTCGGCTCCCGTCTGTCTCGAGGTTAAACAGGAGAAGTAATAGACAGATGATGACGAAGCTGGTGAGAAAATTTTTGAGAAAAGACTATGTATAGTCGAAGACAATTGTTAAACTGCCTCGTTGGTCGTGTTGGTTGCAAGTGCGACTGCCGATCGAGAGGTTGCGGGTTCGATTCCCGGGTCGAACGCTACAAAATTTTGTAATTAGAAAATTTTCTATTAGAAAATCTGGTAAAATTTCTAATAGAATTAATTTCGAATAGAATTTCTAATTTAGTTTTTCTAGTAGTGGTTCGGAGTCTGGATATGTGCCCGATGCATGGCAACAGGCTCACCACCTAATACATAGTGCGACGTAAACGTAACCGGTGAAACGTGGGAGTGTTCTGCATTCCCCTGCCTACCTCTTCGGGGATTACAGGCGTGAAGTTACAATTGTTAAACATAATTTTTGGATACGAAACTGACAAAACATGGTGTAAATTGGGTAAGACATTTCATCAACTCGTGTATGTTTCATATCTTCCACTGAATACGTGTCATACCATCAAACCATGTCACATGTAGTACTGATGACTCACACCAAACATTTCTTACGAGGACAGTCTAAGTCCAATGTCATTTACACTCATACAAAAGCCGAAGTACCAACGTGTTCAGTTGTTTCCTGTTATTTTTTGTTGGCGAAAATCCATTGTTACAAACACATTATGGGAGATTTTAAGATTACAACCATTATTCTAACGTTATTTTAAATCACATAGCATCACGCCTCTATTTATTGGAAGGTAGACAAAGGAGCTGAATAGAATTTCAATAGAATAAGAGATGTTCCTATTGTCTTTCACCTGGCAGAGATACAGACTCTGATCTAGTTTACAGGGAATATAAAGCTTAAGATACCCTAATAGTACCTAGTTCACACCACTCGGGTACCGAACCGCGGAATTTTTCTTGTGCGATGGATCTTGCACCCTATACACAACCAAAACAATCATATAACATATTACCTCAATTACATAATCTTGTTGCGGAATCTTCATGTCATCATAAGACACTGTCAGCGAATATGGGCTGCCATCATCCCGTCGACTGACGAATGCCAACGCAAACGCTCCATCAGATAGTTCTCGGTTCCAAATCTATCGTAAAATAACAACAGTAAGTTAGCATTTAAGGTAGGGTTTACATTGGTAACTCATCTCACGTTGCAAATGTCTAAAGGCGACTATAAACCCTTGTCCGTTTGTTTTCTGCTTATTTGCCATGCCGTTTAAAACGGTAAAAAAATAACCCATAGTCTGCACAGCCATTACAGAAACTATCGTAAAGACCGAAGCTCATGCTAAATGTCCTTGTAATAAATCAATTCTTAAAAATACATGAAGCTACAGCTTTAGCTCTGGGTGCAGTTTGTTCCTATACAGCATCTGTTTAGAGATTTGTACATATTCTCTATCTGTGTCGTTCGTTTTATTTCTTTAACCAATGTTAGGGCGAAGAAAGAATCCGTTCTTTTACCCTGAACCTTACGTTGGGACTTTAAGAGGCGCTGTTGGTAGATCGTAGTATGGCGCGACGAGCCTAGGCACTGCTACATGTCCTGGCAACCGACGTTCAGTCCCATAGACTGTGAGAAAAGTTGCGTCCTAATCCGCATCCCCAGCGACAATTCTCTGAGAATCCCTATATGTACTAGTGGATTTAGACAGGACAATCATAATGATGAAAAAGTAACAAATGCAATCCATACTTCGCACTTATTCTTCTTCCATACGCGCCGTCCTTGCTTGCCTAGAGGGTCTTGATCAATAGCAATCGCCTCTTTGTTGAGAAGAATTTCCTTAAATTCCGGTCTGATGGTGGCCAGGTCCACGCTCATAAGTAACGGCGCTGCCAGGATCGACCAAACTGCCATTTGAACTCGAGCTTGGTCCCAGGACAGGCCGAAATTACCAATAAGTAGCTGGAAGAAAACAATGAAAATCAATATTGAATCTTGGATACGAATATATTTTATATTGTTATTTTAATTCGATTCCTACAATCGGATATGCCTATAATAGAGTAGGCCAAATAGTTTCCCTTCTGTAAGTTAAGTAAAATGTTATACCATATCCGGGTCATTCCAGTGACCTGGTCCAGCGTGTTTGACCAGTTCGTCCTGCTTGTCCGCGAACCAGTCCGTGATATTCGTCAATGACTCCCAAGAGTCCATGATGTCGTCATAGTTGCGCCACAAATTGCAGTGTTTCGCAATCGCATTGTAGTTCGGCTATGTAAAAACCAAGTAGATATTGTCAAAACGCTGAATTTAAATTATTCAAAAAGTGTAACGCTTATTAAGACGTCCATCTTAGGGCGGATTGTTTCAGTTCCACTTAAATGCATAAACGTTAATAATGACGCTAACTATCGGCCAAATACAAAAAGCGTTGCTTCACAAAATGTGGCCTTTACCGTGCGTCAAAAAATACCGATTACGCTAACAGATGCTCGGCTCATTACTTAACGTTATTTTATCCTCGTGTCGTTTAAATAAACATTAAACTTAATAATGGACTGTCTTTTTTACTCGTCGTTATTTAATGATAGTTTTTCTGATTATGATTATGGCAGCACGGATAAATTTGACAATCCGTTGACAATACTTTGAAATTAACGTTAAACTTAATGGTTATTACAATAACGTAGAGTGTTAAACAACCGGGACTTAGATACATATTCGGCCCTTAATAGAATCAACAAACAACTACCTATCCCACAATACCTAGCATAAAACATGAATGAAGGTGCACTATGGGATAAAAATAATCCTTACATTTTTCTGGTAAGCTGGCCAACTGCACGAATAGACTATTGGCCTGCCACTTTCGTTCATCAGCTTTCCGAATGCGGGATAACCTACAAATCATTTGAAAAATTTCCATTCCTGTTAAAACAGCTTGATACATCAACACAAATCTGGATCACCACAAATGCAGAGAGTAAACCAAAGTCATACCAACGCAATCCACATCAATTATAATATTCCAACACATTTAAGTATGACAATTTTCACAGACAAGTGCAATTTTCATTAATATCAATTTTTTATTGACTAAATATTACATTGACAACTTGTTTGGTCGTGATGGTTGCAAGGGCGTCTACCGATCGGATTGATTTTTCTAATTTTCATTTTATACTAGTGGCTTGGAGTCTGTAATTGTGCCTGGTTTAAGCCAATAGGCTCACCAGCTATTCCATAGTGGAACGTAAACGTAAATGATGAAACGTGAATTTGGCACGTTATTCACTATTCATTTGGACATATATTATACATATCGTGGTCACAACTCTCAACAATCAGCGGTATTTACGTAGCGTAGGATACTGAACGGCGCATATTTATGCTAAAAGAAGAAATGTTCCACCTGCGTCCATTTTTTCGGTGTCGATGTAACACCCATCCAGCTTAAGATAATCGATCTCCCATTCGACAAATGTCTTTACATCTGTTTCCTCATGACCCAGCACACCTGGATAGCCTGCACAAGTTTTTGTACCGTAGTCTTGATACATCGCAAACTTCAAACCTTTGCGATGGAGCTGGAAAAACACCATAGTTAAATTTTTAACTCAAATCAAAACCTGAAAACTTGATGACAATTTATTATTATAACAATTTTACTTTATTTCTTCACTTTATTAATTTCATACAAAACGTTTATACTTGTATATTCAACTCAAGGTTAAAATCAGAAGAAGAAAAATGTGATATTATTTATTAAGTAATAATGCACATGTACAATACTACTGAAATTCTTGTAATACTTTATATATTAGAATCGTTTATATTATATTAGAATTATATTAGAATCGTTTCGTAATTCATTATAATGGTTCATTGATGCGAATAAAACCATAATTAAAATGACATAGCAACACATCTAAAAGGTTTTAATGAACATTTCTGTGACCTTGGATCATTCTAAAGGCGTCTGTATTAAAATTTAGATTGCGGACAATTAACTAATTAGTTTTAAAATTTAATTATCTGTATAATTCTCAAAGAATCATTTTTATAATTGAAGGCGTTTAAAATGGCGCATTAATTTTACATATTAATATTATCGCTTAAGTACAATAGATTTTTCAAGGATATTGCACGATCATAAAAATTAAACACTAACGCCAAGACAGAAAATACAAAAACCATGAATTCCTAATGAATCAACTTCCTACAAACAATTCAACTAAACAACAAATAACTTAAACAATAACAAATTAAAATAGCCCCTCACACTTGTGTAACTGACATACTCGTATAACATGTAACTAAACTGAGACACCTTTCCTGCTGAGCAAAGAGCCCGGTCATAATTATAAATTAACTGTTAAAACAAAGGCTGCGCAAATTTAGAATAAACAATAGATTCGAGATTATAAAGAATACTTTTAACCCACTCCATTATTATCTGCAAGGTGCAAAAGCTATTATCGTAGCTATATCGAATATTTACAATAAACAAGTACTTCGTATTGAAGATAAATGTACAAGGTTAAGTGTATTTGACTCCTTGTACACCCACTATAAAAACTACGAGAAAAGTCTTGATGTTTAATGTTAAAAACAGAAATGACTTTATTTTTTTATACTTACAAATAAAGTTAAGACTTACAAAATCAGCGAGTGGCTTCATGCCGTTGGGAAACCTTTGCTTATCGGGGACCATGCGACCTTCCGCGTCACGTTCCTTCTCCAGCCAGCAGTCATCAATGCCGACGTATTCGTAGCCAGCTTCCAAGTAACCCTCAGCCACCATCAATTCCGCTTGTCTCTTTATAAGAGCCTCGCTTAAAAATAAAATTGTAATTTAATTAGACTGCCGACGACCTCTTTCACATAGCATTACGCTTTGCTATAATATATACAGAGATTCACATTTGATTACTGATTAAACAGACATGTACAGGACGAATTTTGATAAATCTTTCGGAATCAAGACTCCTAGCCACTGTTTGAACGTTAAAATTAGAAAAATAGTGCCCGACCCAGAAATGAACCAACACTCCTCTCGATCGGTAGACGCATTTGCAACCAACACGACGAATGGGTCGGTCCGTTATTAGTATTAATTTTAAAGAGATATTAAATATCATGGTTACGTTAATTACACGCACAAGGATGTATGTAAAAGAGTTGTCTTTGAAACCGTTGTGCATGAATGAAAAAAAGTTATGAATGTGGTTGAGGCGCGGCAGCTCTGTAAGGGTAGAGATATTTGGCACTCCGTGCTCTCTGCCTACCCCGTAAGGGATCTGGCGTGAAGGTATGTGTGTGCACGCACAAGCGATCAGCTGACACGTGGAGCGTGTTCTTGGCGTGCGCGCGTCCGTGCGCCTGGACGTGCTGCTATTATAAAAGACTTCGAAATTACCATAAATCTTTATGCATAAAGTTCAAGTTAAACCGTTTAAGGGTGTGGTAATTTCTGTATGCCACGCGTTTTACGCCGGTGCAGCGTGTTACTTTGCCGTCAGGTCAATAAACTTGCGAC